>PVJC01012782.1:0-30000 GCA_004026665.1 Murina feae | reverse complement strand
AATCCAGTGGACTGCTATTGCTATAAAATACAACTTTTCAGATTTCGTGATCACATGTTGAATTATATTTTATTTATTAATTTTTGCCCTTTCATACAATGTCACCAACATCACAGATTCACTGAGTTGCCTCAGCACCTATCAGTTCACATTCTGTTATAATTCTTGAGGCTTATGTATTGTTTAGATACATAATTATAATTTGATGTGGTAAGAAGCTAAGTGAGATCATTCTTCTTCCCTCCCCAAATCTAAAGTAAGCCCACAGATGGAGTTCAGATCACCTCTGGCTATGAGGTCAGTGCCTTTTTTCTGTTGTCATGTCAGCAGGTCCTGTGGCTGTAACACAACATTCCAACTCTCTTCCTGAAAACAAGGGTCATCCACAGGTCTGTGGTTTGCTGCACATTTTCTGACCCAGGTGATCAGCCAGCTCTCCTCCATGCATCCCTCATGCTCCATGAATTGGCCAAGTCATGCTCTACATGTGGCCATGACAGAGGTACAAGAGGTGAAGGGAAACACACATGGACTCATAAGGCCTAGGCTCAGAACTAGCACAATGTCCCTTCCCCATAACCCATCAGATAAAGCAAGTCACACAGCCAAACCCAACACCAAAGAAACAGGGAAGTGTTACTACACATGTAAGGGAGGTGGAGAGAATGAATATTTCTGGATAAAAATCCAACTACAGCTGGGGTTGAAGATACATGTTCCCACACATTACACGACTACCCTTGTACTTCTCAGGGGCTGTCAGAAGATTCTACCAGGTTCAAGGGGAAAAAAACCCTAGACTCTGTTATGCAATGGATGGAGTACAAAGGTCATTTCAATAAAAGGCCACATATAACCTGAGATCTTGAAATGCTTATTCCTGGAAAATGCAATCAGCCACAGGAACAATGAAATGGTATTTCCAAGGAACGAGCTTCCATGGCAGTTAGAGCTTTCCCTGGACCCTGGGTGGTGGTGGCACCAGTTAGTATCTGAGGATGATTTCCTCAAAAGGAAATGAGCTCCGTTTTCCAACTGTAACTTTCTCCTGGGACCCTGGGATCTCCACTGCCTTTAAGTGACTTAGGGCAGGGCTGAGAATCAGCTATAGCTGTTTGCTCTGCCCTGAGACACCGCCCCACCTAAGCTGCACTCAGAGGCTTTTGCATATAAAAGGCTGGGAAGCCTCAGGCAGAAGCTAAAATAGCATCTCCTTAGAGATACAAAAGCCAGTGTACCCAGTGGGCAGAGCGGGACCACCCACAACTCCTCATATCCAAAAGGGACACACTCAGGGGCAGACTCAGTCAGCACCAAAGCCCCACTGAAGCAAGTCTTGCCCCATAAGGGTGTCTCTAGCACAGAAGTTCTCCCACCATAGACACAGCTGATTCTCACAGCCAAGTGGCCTGGAGGTCAATTCCTCTCAGTGATACCAACAACAATCAAGGCTTAGCTACAACAAGACTGTGCACGAAGCCAAAAAGCAGTGCACCAAGAGTGTCCACCTCAGGTAATTGGGGAGGCTGAGCCACTGGGCCCTACAGGACACCTAGCACAGAAAGCCACTCTATCAATGCAGGGAAGCAGCCAAAATGTGGAAACAAAGAAACAGGTCACAAATGACAGAAATGGAGGAAAGCAAATGACTGAATATAGAGTTCAAAACCACGATTATAAGGTTTTTCAAGAATTTTCTAGGGACCGCTGATAAATTTTGTGAAATCCTCGAGGATATGAAAAGAACCAGCTAGAAATTAAGCTTACACTGACTGAAATAAAGAATAATATACAGAGATCCAACAGCAGAGTAGAAGATTGCAAGAATCAAGTCAAAGATTTGAAATATAAAGAAGCAAAAAACACCCAACTGGAAAAGCAAAAAGAAAAAGGGATTAAAAAATATGAAGATAGTGTAAGGAGCTTCTGGGACAACTTCAAGGGTACCAACATCAGAATTATAGGGGTGCCAGAAGAAGAGAGAGAGCAAGATATTGAAAACCTATTTGAAGAAATAATGACAGAAAACTTCCCCTACCCGGTGAAAGAAATGGAATTACAAGTCCAGGAAGCACAGAGAATCCCAAACAAAAGAAGTGCAAGGAGGACCACACCAAGACACATCATAATTAAAATGCCAAGGGCAAAAGACAAAGAGAGAATCTTAAAAACAGCAAGAGAAAAGCAGTCAGTTACCTACAAGGGAGTACCCATACTACTGTCAGCTGATTTCTCAACAGAAACTTTGCAGGCCAGAAGAGAGTGGCAAAAAATATTTGAAGTGATGAATAGCAAGAACCTACAACCAAGATTACTTTACCCAGCAAAGCTATCATTCAGAATTGAAGGTCGGATAAAGAGCTTCACAGACAAGAAAAAGCTAAAAGACTTCATCACCACCCAGCCAGTATTATATGAAATGCTGAAAGGTATCCTTTGAGAAGAGGAAGAAGAAGAAAAAGTAAAGATAAAAATTATGAACAACAAATACATATCTATCAACAAGTGAACCTAAAAATCAAGTGAATAAAAAATCTGATGAACAGAATAAACTGGTGAATAGAATAGAATCAGGGGCATAGAAAGGGAGTGGACTGACAATTCTCAGGAGGAAAGGGGTGTTGGGGGTGCAGGAAGAGACTAGACAAAAGTTGTACACCTATGGATGAGGACAGTGGTGGGGGGAGTAAGGGCAGAGGATGGGAGCGGGGACCTGGAAGGAGGGGAGCTATGGGGGAAAAAAGAGGAACAACTGTAAGAATATGAACAATACATATTAAAAAATAGTCTAGAAAATGTTTCGGAGCCTCCTTTCTATGTAACTTAATAGCTAAGATAAATTAACAAGTGTGATTTCTTTTTAAAATGTGTATCAGTTAAAATTTATTTGCCACTCAATTTCATTCAGAAATTTGTCATGTTCATTTTTTTAGTCAGCACATATAGATCTGCAACATGCTATGTAATCCTATATGATAAAAGGGTAATATGCAAATTGACCCTAACAGCAGAACGACTGGGAATGACTGGTCATTATGACACACACGGACCACCAGGGTGCAGATGCTCAGTGCAGGAGCTTCCCCCTGGTGGTCAGTGTGCTCCCAGAAGGGGAGCTCTGCTAAGTCACAAGCCAGGCTGATGGCTGCCAATACAGCGGTGGTGGTGGGAGCCTCTCCTGCCTCCTCAGTAGTGCTAAGGATGTCCGACTGCAGCTTAGGCCTGTTCCCTGCTGACAAGTGGACATTCCTCAAGGGCTCCCGGGCTGCCAGAGGGATGTCTGATTGCCAGTTTAGGCCAGATCCCCCGGAGAGTGGGACTAAGCCAGCAGGTGGACATCCTCCGAGGGTTCCCAGACTGCGAGAGAGAACAGGCCGGGCTGAGGGACCCCTCCTCTCCCCCGCCCCCTGCCCGAGTGCACAAATTTTTGTGTACCGGGCCTCTAGTGGTTATATATTGTACTATGTAGACATATATGGTGGTTGATATTTGTCTTATATTTGTACTTTGTTTCCTATTATAAATTTAGAAATTATTGTACAAGTATTCTGGTACATCTATAAGAATATTTTTAGCTTCTTAAAAATTGACTACATGATTTAGCATGCCCATTGAAATTTATGTAGATGTTTTAAAAATATCCTCCCAAAATGCTGAGTCAGTTGATGTGCATGAGTCTTCCCCTTCCTTACTCATTTCAGCCAAGGATGGATTTGGATGTATTAGTTGAGCATTTACTGACTCACATTGTAATGGGGAGTTCTCTGTGGTGGAAGTCAATTTACTGTGAGAGTTGTTTTTTGGTCTTTAAGATGAAAAAAATAATTTAGTGGAATCTGTAATGATCTGTAGTGGGTAATCAATTCATAGAAATAAAATGACGTAGCATTTCATGCTTCTCCATGGGTGGCAAGGTATAAATAGATATATGTGAATAAGAAGCTAATTTTCTTTCCCTTTTCTGCCCGCTCTCTTTTTTATTGGGTATATAGAATCAGTAAAGAACAATTCTTTAATAGTCTCAAAGAAATATTAACTGTTGTCATTCCCTCCTCACATCAGAATTACTTGATTTTTTTTTCTGAACACAAATTTATAACTGGTTATTTACTATTAAAACTCCAGAGTTGTAGTTCAAAATGAAGTTTTTAAGCAATAACCCCACAACTGCAGGCAGCAGTTGGAGTCATGTGAAGGCAGCAATTGAAGTCATGTGAAGACAGCATCATTGTCCTGTGCCTGTTACACAAGATTCCAGCCCCTTCCCAATACCTGAGATGAAGATAGCAGTGAGCTGAGGGGCCTGGGGGCAATCAGCTGGGTCAGCAAGAAGAGCTACAATGGCCGCAGAATGTGTATAATGGTCCCTAAGGCCTGTCTGTGTAGCAGGTTTGTAACATCATCAGCATCTTCCTTCCATAGTGGAACATGAGGTGTGTGACCATAGTGTGTGCCCTGGAGCAGGAATGCTTCCTGGAATATGAGGCCAGAGGGTAAAATGGAAAGTGTGAGTGCTATGCAGTTGAATTACATATGAACCAAATAGTATTGAGTCAGTGAAGACGTGACAACAGATTTGTGCTGTCTATTCTGTGCATTGTGTGTAAACCATGAGCAGGGCTCCTAATCTGTTGTTGCCAACTCCTTGGGTTTTTGGATAGCTTTCAGGAAGCTTCATTAGTCAGGACTCCCAAGAGAACAGAGTCATTACAGGTATATAAATTTGTTCATTACAAGGTATTGGCTCATGAATTATGGAGGATGAAAAATCTCAACAACTGCATTTGGCAACCAGGGGACTCAGGCTTCAGGCCCAGGAGTTGCTAAAGTTTCCATCCAATAGTTGGAAAGACCACTGTTCCAGCCAGAAGGCAGCCAGCAGGAGAAGCTCCCTTACCTGCAAGAGGACCAACATGTTTGTTCTGTTCAGGATTCTCCTGATTGAGTGAAAGCTGTCCACAGTAGGGAGGGCAATCTGCTCTGCTCAGTGACCCCATTCAAGTGTCAGTCTTGTCCCAAAGCCTGGGTACTCCATGGTCCTGTCAAGTTCACATTTAAATTTAACCATCACAAGCCCACTCTTTGTGAATCTGGCACCTTCTCAAATTACACTTAATCTCTAAATAAAGATAACAAAAGGTCATATTTCTGCCAAGTATATTGCAAATGTCATAATACAACCAATCTAAACTAATAAAAGCGAAATAGTAAAATTAACCGTTTCTCCGAGATGGAGTAAGCCACGCCCACCAGCCAATCAGAGCAGCTGTATGCAAATTAGCCCAGCCAACATGGAGGCCGCCACTCACGGACCTGAGTAAATGGCAGTTCCCATTGCGGCAGGAGCGAAAGTGAAACTGCACCCACTCCACTTAAACTGGTTCTAGCAAAACACACATTTGAAACAAAATAACAATCTTAAAATCCTCGGGAGCTGAAGGAAACAGCAGCCTGGGCCTAACCAGTAAAAGTAACACTGTGTCATTATAGACACTGCGAGGTGAAGCAGAGAGGAGGCTTCCTTAGTAGTTAATAGGCCGGCTTAAAGGAACAGCATCAATTATAGAAGATAAACAAACCTCAGAAACCTGCGTCCAGCCAGCCTTGCTGGAACATTGGGTCAATGGGAGCTGTGGGCAGCCTTAAAGCCTGAAAGTGCCAATCAGCCCGTCACCCACACTGGCCACAACCCAATGGGGTGAGGGACGTTCCTGGGGGGCTTGGCCAGCCTGGAGACAGCCATCAGCCCCTCACCCAGCCTGGTCAGGCACGCCATCAGGTGGACATCCCCAGAGGGGTCCCAGACTGTGAGAGGGCACAGGCCCGGCTGAGGGACCTCCCGAGTGCACAGAGCGGCTGCAGGGCGGAACAGCGCAGGACCAGGACCCGTGAATGGGAAAGAGGCGGCAGGGTTGGCGGCCTGCTTGGTGGCTGCCCAGGCCCTTTGCAGGGCATCGGGGAGCGGGAAAGAGTGGTGGGGGCCGGGGGCCTGCTTGCCGGCTGCCCAGGCCCTTTGAGGGGCATCGGGGAGCGGGAAAGAGGCGGCGGGGTGTCTCGGCCTGCTTGGCGGCTTCTCAGGTCCCTTCCGGGGATCAGGGAGCAGGAAAAGGCTGGCCTGACCATGAGGTGGGGTTTTCCCTGCTTTCTGGTGGCTGGAGGAAGATGGGCAGTAGGCAAGCTTGGGAGGCAGGCAGCACCCAGCCCTGGCCACAGCTCAAAAAAGAGAACAACATGCAGGGGAGGGCAAGAGTTTGAGAGATCAACATAGAGGGAATGCCTGCTCCAAGCCTGGGGGAAGGCTCCCAGCAGGTAGACACACACAGGAGGACTGCTCTGAGCCTCAGATGCAGCTGGGGGCAGGTCCCCAGTGGCGACACACACACACACACACACACACACACACACACACACACACAAAAGGTGCCTGGCAGACTGGGACCATCATAGGACATCCACTGAGGGGTTCCAGACTGTGAGAGGGGGCAGGCTGGGCTGAGGGACCCCCACCCTCCCCACTGTGCACGAATTTCATACACCGGGCCTCTAGTAATATATAAATATCTTCTGAGAATACAGATGTTTAATGGATATTTATTCCTTTTCTTGATATTCTATAACTGAAACTCTACAATGTAAAATCAACAACACTTTAATACTGTGATGTAATTTCAACACATCTCAAGATACCAGATAAGTAATAAAAAAAGGTAGAAAACCAAAATATATTTACACACACAAACATATTCATAAGAAAATAGGGGGAAACACTAATCAGAAAGAATGTATGCACCCCTATGTTCATAGCAGCACAATTCATAATAGCTAAGATCTGGACACAGCTCTAGTGCCCTTCAGCAGAGGGGTGGATAGTACATGACACAGTGGAATAATACCATGTGGCAATAAACAAGAAAGAACTCTTACCATTTGCATCAGCCTGGATGGACCAGGAGAGTATTATACTAAGTGAAATAAGTCAGTCAGAGACAAATAAGTATCACATGATCTCACTCATATGTGAATCTAATGAACAAAATAAACTTCTCATCAAAATAGATCCGGATACAGAAGCATGGGACAGACCGACAAATTTCAGAGAGAAGGCAGGGGTGCAGGGTGGGAGAGATTAACGGAAAATGTATATGCATTTATGCATAGCCCATGGACACTAGGGTGGTGAAGGCCTGGGGAAGGTGGGTGTGGGGTCGAGGGGGGTCAATGGAAAAAACAACAAAGTAATACTTTCAACAATAAAGATAAATTTAAAAATAGAAAGTAGGGAGGATTGCTCACGATCGCCGCAGTCCTCATTTCTGTAACATTCACCGTTGGTATTTATAACGACTGTGTCCCCTTTGTCCTCAGCAAGCGCCTCAGCCTGTGTGTTCTTTACCTGGTGGGGTGGCCCAAACATTTATTCCTCAAGGGTCGAGGCCACTGATTTTCCACGCTTTTCTTCTCATGGCACACAAACTAACTACTAAAATTTTGGGGCAACCCCAAAACTGACATTTTTTGCTGATCTAATAAAAAATGGGTGTAATTTTGATTCATTCCCACTGATGGCTACTGCTGTGTTGGGTTGTCATTTTTTATTTTTATTTCTGACATTGTAAGGGGAGCGAGGTCAGTGCCCTGACTAAACAGGCAGGTGTTGCAGGGTTAACACTTGCAGTCCACCAGTTGAAAACCCCTGGTCTAGACCGTTACCAGTCTTGCTTGGACTGGGGTATTGTTGTTTAATCTTAGTCACAGGACATCCTCAGGGAGCCCTTGTATGTCAAACATATTCTCCCCCACCTCCATGGACAGCAGCAGTCCTACCCACCTTGGCAGTGAGAACCAGTCACTCGTCAGCACCATAGCTCCCTTGCTTGTGACTGACTCAGAGGCATGCCGGACCCCAAGTGTGAGCGGAAACTCAGGACATCAAACCAGATGGAGAGGGACATGGGCCGTGAGAAACTAGCTCATGAGTGTTGACAATTCAATGAACTTACAGTAAGTCACTGATGTGAAAACCTGACATGTCAGAGAATCCTACAGCTTATTTAGGAAAAAAAGACCCAAAATGCATCCCGATATAGGTTCCCCAGTTTGAAAACAATTACAGGAATTTCTAGGGCATTATCAGTAATTAAATTACTGGTTAGGTAGTATAAAATCCCTGTGTTGCAGTCCAGAAATCAGGTTTTCAAGCAATAACTCCACAACTGCAGGCAGCGATTGGAGTCACGTGAAGATAGCATCATTGTCCTGTGCCTGTTACACAAGATTCCAGCCCCTTCCCAACACCTGAGATGAAGACAGCAGTGAGCTGAGGGGCCTGGGGGCAATCAGCTGGGTCAGCAAGAAGAGCTGCAATGACAGCAGAATGCGTATAATGGTCCCTAAGGCCTGTCTGTGTAGCAGGTTTGTAACATCATCAGCATCTTCCTTCTGTAGTAGAACATGAGGTGTGTGACCATAGTATGTGCCCTGGGGCAGGAATGCTTCCTGGAATATGAGGCCAGAGGGTAAAATGGAAAGTGTGAGTGCTACGCAGTTGAATTAGATAAAAACCAAATGGTATTGAGTCATTGAACATGTGACATATACAGATTTGTCCTGTCTATTCTGTGCCTTGTGAGTAAACCCAGCGGACAAAAATGTGCCCCTCGGGCAGGGTTCCTAATCTGTTGTCTCAGATGCCTTGTTTTCAAGGATAGACTTTGGGAAGCTTTTATTACTCAGTGTTTCCTGAAGAAAGAGAACCAACAGAATATATATTATTTCAAGGCGTTGGATTTGGTGCATTGGAGACCCAGGGGAGCCAATGGTATACATCCCAGCCTACAGGCTGGCAGTTTTCAGGCCCAAGAAGAGCCAGCGGTCAGTCTGTGTTCGTAGGCAGAGAAAGACCAATGTTTCAGCAGGAAGGCAGCCAGGCACGGGAGCCTCCCTCATTCTCAGGAGGGTCAGCTTTTATTCTATTCAGTCTCCGACTGATGGGGTGGGGCTGCCCCCAGTAGGGAGGGCAATGGGTTTTTCTCAGTGTACCCATGCACATGGTGATATCAATCCAACCTTTTCAGACACAGTGTTCCACTAAATGCCTGGGTGCTCATGGCCCAGTCAGGTTGACATAAAATTAACCATCATCAATCTACCCCTTGTGAACTTGGCACCTATCACATCTCTTTACACCATATTTTATCTCCAAATAAACACAATAACAAGACCATAATTCTTCATAACATGATGCAACTATCTTATACAACCAAAAAGCGAACTAACCCTTTTTCCAAAAGAGGAGATAAAGAGATAAGGGTGATATTTACTCTTTTGTTTGCTATCTCCTGACTTCAGTTCTATGATGTAAAACTAGTAACATTTAAATATTATGATATAAAGTCAATGAATCTTATGTTACATGACATTGAAATGAAGGAAATACAGACATTTTATGCACACACAAAACATTCATAGCAAAAAGAGAGAAACTGCACATAATTACAGTCTTCATTTCCGTAACTGGTCACGTGCTCATACACAGCTGACAATTATAATTATGTTATTTTCTTTCATTCTCTCAAGTAGCCCCATTGCCTCTGTAATCACCCAAACTTTAACTCCCGAAGTGTCTGGGCCATGACTTGCCCTACCTACCTGAATGGGGTTGTTGGTATTTGACATTGACCTTATTCAGAGGACACTCCAATTAATCATTTGTATTTCAGATCTGCCCTCCCTTATGTCCGCTAGAGAGTAGCAGTCATTTCCCCTGGCGGTTAAGATCCATTGTCCCTGCCAGATCATATAACTCCCTTCTTTGCCTATTGATTCAGAAGCATGAGAAACGTAAAGCGGCCAGGAAGTAATCTTAAATTCTTAGCTTCTAGTCCAATGGTATCATTGTGGTATCTCCTAGGGAAATCATCATTCTTTGAAACTAAAACGTCTATAGCAGCAGAGTATAGTTTGGTGGTTGAAACCAGAAGCAACGTTTTTACTGGTGGGTCCCTACTGGTAACAGTAAGTGGTGTGATAACTATTTCCATTTCTTTGCTTTTGGGCCTTTGAATCTTGGCTATTAGAGAAACAGCCCCACACATTAGACACTGGTTTGGACCATACACAGCCTCCTGGAGAACTTCCCCTTAGCTCTGCTAAGTATTACCACTTAGCTGGCATTGAAACTGACTCTTCAAAAAGGCATGGATGGACCTAGAGAGTATTCTGTTAAGTGAAATAAGCCAGTCAGAGAAAGACAAATGTCACAGGATCTCACTTACATGTGGAATTGAATGAATAAAATAAACTGATGAGCAAAATAGAACCAGAGGCATGAGCACATGGAACAGACTGACTGATGTTAGGAGGAAGGTAGGTGGGGAGGACTGAATGAAAGAAGGTGAAGAGCTGGCCAACGTGGCTCAGTGAGTCAGCTTCCACCTGTGAACCAGGAGGTCATGGTTCAATTCACCATTAGTGCAGATGCCTGGGTTGCGAGCTCCATCCCCAGTGTGGGATGTGAAAGATGCAACTGATCGATGATTCTCTCTCATCATTGATGTTTCTATCTCTCACTCCCTGTCCCTTCCTCTCTGAAATCAATAAAATATGTATGTGAAAAGAGTAGCTAAAGAACATATATGCATAACCTAAAGATACAGACAATAGTATGGTGATGGCCAGGGGTGGGGTGGCGCAGAGCTGGAGGGAGGAGGGCAAAGGAGAAGAAAATGGGGGAATATCTGTAATAGAGTCAATAAGTTTAAAAAAGAACATTTCATCATTCTATCAAGTCAGCTGCTTTAAAGGGAAGGGCTAATGGCAAGAGCAGTGCATTCAGGAGCATGAATACAATGCTGCACTTCATTTGCCATGAAGTGAAGCTTTTGAGCAGAAGCAGTGCTGCGAGGCGTATCGCAGTTGTGAAGGGGGCGTTCTGTGCATCCATGGACAGTACTTTCAGCGAAGCATTACTTTCAAGGAAGGCAAATCAGTATACAAACAGATGTCTATTCCACACATCGCATCCTGCCTCTCTCATAATAAAAGTGGTCAAAAGTAACCAGCCTGCCCCAGGTAGCTAGCTGATCACCTTGAAAATGGTGTCATATGAAGTCAGTGCTGATCAGTGTGCTGATAGATGGGCACCCAGTGGTGGTTGCAGCCAGGTTGGCCTTAGTGAATAGAAGTTCATGTGCTGAGCCCATACTCAACCTCTTTCCCTTCCGTGGCCACTTTGTTAATGGGCCCATTGAGGGATGACAAGGGTGGCTGGGAGAGAGGCTGACTGGTGTGCTCAGAATAGGCCATACCAGCCACTTGATTATTAAAATCCTGCTCTACTGAGGACACCCGGTGGTGAGAATTCACATAACACTAAGTATCTTCTATTTTTTTCCTATTTAGAGGTGTTTTGCATATACCTCTTTCCTAAAATTTCTTGCCACCAGTTTCCCAATAATGGGCTATAGCATCAGCCACAGCTCAGGAATCAGATATAATCCCAGGTCTGAGCATTTCTCCTTCCAAGCAATGTGGACAGACACCTGTTGCACAGCTGGATGTTCTGCCCCCAGGAGTGTCACTTCACCCCTGTCCTTCTGCGATATCCCAGAAAGAGGCTTCTGGCTGCAACTCTCCACTTTTGAGAGCTTGCATATTGGGCAGAACAATTTTAAACTAGGCTCTGTCTTCATTTTCTTTGTCATTGATCATAGGAACCCCTCATGTAGCTCTGACTGCAGAGCAGGAGAGAGGAGGCAAGAATGGGGGTTTGAGTTCTTTCCTAATGTAATTCATCTGTGTCCCCAGGTCCTACCTGGCCCAGTCCTGCACACACCACTGGCACTGGATGATGGACTGTAGCTGTGCATGCCCAAGTTCATGGCTGGGTGGGTCAGTTAACCCTGCGGATGATGCACAGGCCAGCTCTGATGGCTTCACGAGCCTTTGTCAAATAATAGGTCTTTACTAAGACCCAGTAGCAGACCAAGACCTGCTACTCAAAAGGGGTCCTGCCATAGGCCTCAAATAGCATCCCACTCATTGACACTTTATGTACCATTAAATATGAGCATAATTTATACCAGAGTCCATAAAATTGTAAGGTAAAATGGCACATCTATATTTTCACAAAATTTTCATCAAATATTAGCGTTATCTTAAACCAAGTATGTCAGCAAAAACACAGGAACATATCCGCAGTACCCATGACTTTGTCATCATGAGGAACCAGATACTTCATGTCACATTTGAGTTGTTTCAGATACATATTGTTTATTCTGGTTACTATTTCAAAATTACACACTTAGAAGATTTTCCATTGGAGGCATAATATGTTATCACATTATTGATTTGTTTTTATACTTTGATAAGTAGAATTCAATCTTATGTGTTTCATTGCTGTCATTTAATAGCCTCCCTCTGAGACAGGAGCTCCAGGCATCAGCAGGTTGCCGGAGGTTCCTGTGCTGAAAGGCTGCTGCTGGAGGGGCACCTCTATGCTCAGATTGTTGGACTTTGGACCACGCTCCACTGATTGTAACTCATTAGGGCCACTCATGGGTGTCTCAGAAGTGAGGTGTGGAAAGTTCAGTTGGCATTTAAACCAGGAGGCCCATCGACAAGACAGAAGTGTTATAATCATGGCTCTTTTGTGACTGGACAACCCTGACCAAGAGTTGAACCAAAACCGTCTGGCTCACAGGTCTGTACTCAACCACTGAGCCACATCAGCCAGGTAAGAAGGCGCCCTTCTTCAGGCAGAACAACTGACACCCACGCAGCCAGTTAAAATTTGCCCGAAGTAGTCTCTGCAATGCACACCACACCATCAGGAGTCCATCTTCCTCCTTTAGGTACCTTCCAACATGGTAGTATTTGCACAGAAACCACAACCCCCTATGTAGGCAGCAGTATTAATGTCCTTAAGTGAGTGATAATGACTCCTCTTTAACAAATTGGGGAAAGTGTTAGCATATTAGCAAAGGTTGAAATGGGAGAAAACATTTGACTGCACTGGATCCTAGTTGCAGGACAACCTCACACCACTCAGGGCTTCCACTGGTGGGTGTTCAAGTGGAATAAGGGGCAGGATGCACCTTGCACTTCTACTTGTGTTTAATAACAGCTGTGACCTGAGGGAGGGAGGCCTAGTCCTTTCTCCTGTGACATGTTTTCTGATGGGCGGGCCCTGCTGGTTGCTGCTGCCTCCTGCATTCAGGTGGGGCCTTCTCATCACGCTGACCCAGCAGGTGCAAGGCCACTGCTGGCCCTTCCCACTCCCACCAGCAACCTCCATCTGACCCTCTCCTTTATGCTCCCTAGTGAGTTCACGGTTCTGCACTGAATGGCTAAAGTAAATGTTCAAAATCCTTTCTAGACTAGGTCAATAATCCATGGGTGGCATTGAATGCTTCACTGTCACAAACACCTCCGGAAAGTCAGAATTAGTAACTCCTTTACTGATTGTCCTTAAGAGACCCCAAGGCTATGGCCTTGAAGTTTCATAGACAATGTCTTTCATTGGAAAGCACTTCTGGGAGGAAGAATGCAGCTTGCCTTCTCTGGAATCCCCACCATTGGTGCTATCTAGAACACAGTCATATTCTGAGCAGCAGCTTTGGTTTCGCATCCAAAAAACTTCATAGTGTCCAGAAACACAGGGAAGGCATTCCAGAGAAAGAGGCAGGCAGCTGTAGAGACATCCGCTCGGTGTGGCCAGGATGTGCCTGGGGAGAATGAGCAAGAAGAAAACAGGAGAAGAGGTGATATAACACTGGTGGTTGAGAAGTGTCAGAGAGAAGTCATTTTCTGTCACTGAGCATGAGCTGCCTGTAGAAGTGACTTTAGTGTTCTGTAGGAGAAACAGTGTCAGCCGTATACTTCAGAGGGCCTGATAGTTGAGTGCAGAAATTTACCTTTTGATGATAAATTCAGTTTTATCATTCCAAAAATGTTTCATTTTTTCTATTTCCCTCAAATTTTCCAGGTTCGTAATGAATTGAGCTATCTAGCATATTAATACTTACAAAAGAAAAAAAATCTTACAAAATCTTGGCATGAAGTGTTTCTGCAATGCAACTAGGAATTCCTGCTTCTATATTAGGGAGCCATGGAGTTGGAAAATTTTTCAGGGGCACAAGGATACTGGCCCTGCTATTTCAATGAACTGTAAAACAAACCATGACCTGCCATGAACCCATTATGCTCCTGATCCGTAAGCCTTGAGGGGAGATAGCCTTTGTTCATACCACAAGCACTTATTTAGGACTTACCATATGTGAGGTGAGTGGTTATGATGATGGTTGTCAGGGCCAGATAATAAAATAGACCTACATGCAGTAAATGTAGGCCACTGGTTTGGAATAGTTCTGGTTTCAAGTCTTGATTCTGCCTTTTAACAGCCATGTAACCTTGTGAAAGACCTTGATAGAGAGTCCATTATCTAATCTGTGAAGGTGAAATTAAAAATATGAAAAATGCCTGCTTCTGAGGATGTTGTCAGCATCATAGAGGATAAGTTATATAGTGCTTAGCATATTGTCTCCAGCCTGTAGCTACTATCATTCTTAATGTTGTTTTGAAATTTTAGTTGCTTAATATCATTAAAACAGTCATCCCTTATGAAATAACACAGAAGATTTAGAATTGTTAGGCCATACAAGAAAAATAACAAGATATGTGACATGCCCTTGAAGTCTATTGAAGGCAGAACACCTGAGATTTCAGGACATAGCAAGGATGACAGAAATTCACGAAGCCACAAGCACATGCCGGCGCCATTACAACATGGTGCCTCAGGTGTGCTCTGTCCTCACTGTGGTCTTGGAGCTTTTCAATCAAACCAGCCTCCATCGCCCAGGCCTTCTCCCCTGCTTTGCTTTGGTTGTTGAGCCCCCAAATGTGTGTGATGCACTGAAATAGGTCAACCTCGGGCAAGTTTCAGAAAAAATGCCATGCTGCGTCCAGGCCTTTTCCTAGTGAACCAGTGACCCTCGAGAAAGCTGGTCTTCTTTTCCCTCTTTTCTTGACTATTTTCAAAAAAATAGTAAGAATATCAACAATTGCTTTCTTGACTTCTGCTGGACTGATTCTAATTTGTTCTGACAAACCAGACTTGCCAACAGACCTGAGTGAACAGTGCCTTAAAATTCAGTCTCTTCATCCTGACATATTTGTAATTTAATGGGAAAGGCACTGGTTTGTTGTAAAAGTATGTAAATGTTTAATTATTAAATAAAACAATTAACTAAACCAGGTACCTGGCACAAGAGACATAATGTCACCCGTTCTTTGTGTCCTGTTCCTGTGGATGGGACAGTAAGCACACCATCCATCTGGCTTGTTTCCTACCATTAGAACTTTCAGTGAATAACCTGGTAGTGGTTGTTTCCATGAATTTTCAGAGTACTTGGTTATGGTTCTTCCGATAGTTTCTTTTGTTACTTTTAATTATAGTTTATTAGTTACAAAAAACAATTAATGAAACCAGTCATTATGAAAAACTTAGAAAGCATAGATAAACAAAATGAGAAATAAATGCATCCAAAATTCCACTTTACTTTCTTGTGGTCTTTGGAGCCAGTATATGACTCAGAATATATGGCTCAATCTTGTATACTTCCTTTTGGATATGGCATTTGATCTCCAAAATAACCCTAATCCCCACTTCACAGAGAAATACACGAAAGCTTGTGGAGCTGGGGTTGCAATGATAAAGTCTGACCTCACCCTCAGGCTGCCGCCCAAAGTTCAGCCACAATCTCTAAAAATAGCCCTCAGGAGCTGTCAGCTGTTCAGTTGTGCCCTGAGGCCAGCCTAGGGGAACAGGCACGCGTTTGCTGGGCTCTAAGCCCCGCTATGAGCCTGGGGCTGGTGCCCAAAATAGGTGCTTAGCAAATTGGAGGAAATGAATCAGAACCCCTTCCCTCCTCATGAACAGTTTGACTTGCTTACATTCTCAGAAATCCAAGTACTGACAAATCTATGGAGCCATCCATGTATGACTTCAAGCAAGCAAACAAACAACAAACAAGAATGAACAGCAAGTAAAAACAGAAAAGAAGTCATTCAAAGCTCTTGATTCTTTCTTCTATGAAAATCTTTTTCAAAATATTTTTGAAATAGCAGATACTACATTTTTCCAGTAGCCAACCTATCACCGTTTCCACCCCTCCCTTTGGAGGACCCTGCAATGCTTGGCTACTCTGAACTCATGCTAGTATGTACATTAGTCTACGAGCTTTCCTCTGACCTAAATCTGCTTTACCATCCCACTTTCTCTTTATTCTTATTTTAAAAATGCAGTAAAACAGGACGAACAGGTATCTATTTTATTTTAATCATTTTAACCACACAATGCAGTGGCATTAAGTATATTCTTATGGTCAGCCCTCACCACCATCAGCCTACAGACCTTTTTACATTTTTCTCACAGCAATGAATACACACGATAAGAAACCAAACAGAGGGAAAGAGCACGGGACGAAGAGCAGCAGTCTTTCAAGCCGTGGCCTCACCTCCCGGTACACTGCTCAGAGGTAACTTCTTTGAGTGGTTTTATGTATTTTTTCAGCTTCATTAAGAATGAGAAATACAATTGTGAGATATTTAAAGTGAACACTATAGTGATGAGATACACATACGGGTTCTTAGTTCTTTTAGTTGTTGCAGCTTCAGTTCTTCTGATGAGCATCATCCTATCCCTGATCAAAGTTTCTGAAGCATAAGTTGTAAGTTCCAGCATGTCAGCAAGGGCATTTCCCCAAACCTGAAAAGAGATGGATTGCTTGCTATGGGGACAGCTCAGGGCATCTTAATCTACATGCTATTGCCTCCCACTGGCCAAACACCTGAACAGCCAAAGGCAAATTCTTCCAATCTGACAATGGACTGTGTATCTGAAAGCCTATCCTTGGAAGTGTAGATCTCCACCTCGCCTTAGGACAATATGTGTTAATAAATAGTAAGGGGTCCTGAGATGAGGAGACCTTAGTTTCTTTAGCGAGGCTCCTCTGACCCCCAAATGTCTTTCAAAATTATGCTTCATCTCTGGACTCAAGTCATACACAGCCCTTCTCCAGATTGCTGAACCCTTCTAGATGCTGGAACAAGAAACTTGGCAAGTTCTTTTAGTTGTTTCAGCTTCAGTTCTTCTGATGATCATCATCCTACCCCTATCAATGTTCCTGAAACATAAGTTGGAACCCATTCATGGCCATAAATTCTGGTTAGGGGGCTCCCCATACCTTTTCACAGTGGGATGCAGTGGAGTGGAGGGGAGTGTAATGGAAAATATGATTGCATTTCATGTCAAGTAGCTTTGTCATAGTTTGTTTCACTTATAAACATGGATGTGCACAGGGTCACAATGTGAAAACATGTATTTTTACTTAGAGTCAGAAAAAAAAGTTTGAACCTGCAGCTCTATAGAATATGCTGGTAATTCAAATATCAATTAAAACGCTTACCTGTTCTCTTCCTGACACAAAAAAATAAGACTATAACTAACATTTTTGAATCAAAGTGCAACTTTCTGCTCATTCTTCTATTCTCACACCATCAATTGCAACATCCCTGCTTCTCCTGAGCTGGTGAGGCCTGCCCTTCCCGTGTCAGGAAGTCTGGCATCTTTTCACAGTGTTTCTGCTCCTTCTTGAGACCCAAGCTGCCCACCTGCATGACGCTGAGCACGCGGTGTCCCCAGGCCTCTTCCCAGTGTAACAGCACTGCGCCCAGCAAACAGCAGGAGGAGGGGGTGTCGGCAAGGCTCCCACTCTTCCCTTTGGGCTTGGGAACTATCGTCACATTTCAAATAGCTGTTTGTTCTGGGTGCTGGGGCTTCTGGGTGTAAGACTCTGAAGTTACTTCACAGTCACCTACAGGAAATACGGAGCCAGGTCCTACTGGTCAGTATACCCAGGGCAGGTGAGAGCCCAACCTTTGCCCAGCCCAGCTCATCCCGTGACCCTGCTAGTTGGTCTCATTGTCCTGCCCTCTTGGCTTGGTTTGGTTTTCAGAGGATGCCGTCCAAGGTGGCTGCATGAACATGCTTTTACTCCATTGCTCTGGAAAGAGGAAGGAAAAGCAAAGAAGCAAGGGGTGGCTCTGTGATGGAGTTGTTATGGGCAAAATGTGTAGGAAATTCTAGGAGTTTAGTGGTTTGTTTAAAGTGAAATTGCTTTTTAAAAATTATAAAAGCAAATTCCAAAGTGACTTATTGTGAAATATGTAGAAAATGCAGATAATTAGAAAAAATTTATCAACCAAATGTATTTAAGGGAACATGAAATAACAGATGAACAAATGGAATGAGACAATGTTCTTGAAGGGCAAGGTCAGACTAAGAGTTTCACTTGCCCAGGTTATGTCAATCTAATACAGTTCCGGTCAGCAACTGAATGGGATTGAAAACACTTTTTAAATTTTAATAGAAGAGTAAATAAAACATCATAAAGGTTTTTATAACTACTCAATAAATAAATTAAAAACAACAACCAATCAATAAGTGGAGTGGATTAGAGATTATAGAAGTAAATCACATAGACATTTCAATTTAATGGGGAGAATATTTAATAAAGATCTAACACCACTAACCATTTATCTAAAAAGAAATAAGGTCCAATTTCTACTCACTATGTAGCCCCCAAATACATCATAGGTGAATTAAAGCCTTTAATTGTAAAAAAACACACAGCAATAGTTTGAATGGCAATTTTTGAGAATGCATTTTTCAAATAACTTTAGAATGCACTGAAAACCCTTATAAACAATGGTAGAAAACCTTTTAAAAAGGTACACCAATTTGACAACATAAAAATAAAAATAAAAAAACCTCTCCCAAATAAATTCCATAAACAAAGTTAAAAGTTGAGATAGATTGGGACAAATGATTCTCAGTGCCCTTGGCACATGAAAGGTTCTTTTTCACAGGACTCGGAAAGCTTCCTGTCAGTGGTGTGCAGATGGCAAACATCTCTGTGGAAAAGCTAGGGTGCTCCTCATGTGCCTGCTGCCCACCTGAGTGTAGATGAGAGTGTGTGTCCCCTCTCCCCTGCCAGGCAGATGCCTCCTGCAGTCAGGGCTCCCTGCCTCCCTGGTGGCAAATGCCACACTACCAACCAGGCTCCCATTCCAGACCCGCTTCCAGCATTTTCAGGAACCCTTCTCTCTCTCAGGAACCCTCGCCCTTGCTTTCTGGCGGGCCCCAGTGTGGCACAGTAGTGGGTGCGGGGGGGGGGCTCAGAGGACCTTGTCACAGAAACTAGTGGGCATCCCTCAGGAGCAGCGGTCTGGGAGGTGCTCCAGGGCCCCTCACCGGCAGCCCTGTGCTAACTGCATCATGTGCTCGTCCCCACAAGGGGACAGAGCCTGCGCACTCCTGCACCCTGTGAAAGGAGCCGCAGCCTGAGCATGTCTGAGCCCCGAAGAGCAATTCTGGGTCTAAAACACTAGTAGCAGTCGGGAGAACTTTAAAAACCAGAAGCTGCCGCTCCAATCTCTGGTGCCATGTGTGACCTTGTGGCCAGTGTGTGTGGATCATTCGGGTCTGAAATGAAAATTGAATCCGGAAGCCAGTGACCCTGAGAATCTAGAACCTCAAGCAGAGATTGCATCAATCTTTGAACAACAAATAAACAACAGCAAAAAAGCCATGCTTTAAAGCAACAGAATCCAAGGCTGAGGAAAGGTGAAGGATCAACGCTCACATAAGATGCTGCTGGATGTAAGCAATGTTTTTGCCATGGTTCCCTTGCTGCCAGGATTTGACCAGCAACTCCAGGTCATAGAGTACAATCCACTTTATTGGCTCACATCTCCCCTTGCTTTTGACACTTCAGTAAGTAATTAAGACTTAAAAGAAGGAGGGGGAGCCCTGGCCCGTGTGATTACAGTGTCGACCCATTCAACAAAGGGTTGGCGGTTCGAATCCCAGTCAAGGGCATGTTCCTGGGTTGCAGGTTCAGTCCTGGCCCTGGTCTCACTAGAGCCAGAGGCAACCTCTCACATTGATGTCTCTCTCTCTCTCTCTCTCTTTCTCTCTCTCTCTCTCCTCTCTCTCTCTCTCTCTCTCTCTCTCTCTCTCTCTCTCTCTCTTTCTCTCTCTCTCTCTCTCCATTACCCTTTTTAAATAATCAGAGGCAGTTTTCCCAGAATCTCTCTTATGACATTCACACGCTAGATCTTTGGCTCAGTACTGATATTTGAGATCCATCCACACGAATGCCCTGGGTCATTCTTTGTCACATCCCCACAGACCTTTTTTTAAAATTTTTGTTTTATTGCTTAAAGTATTGCAAAGAGTGTTAGATAGGTCTCCATCTTTTTCCCTTGACCTTCCCCCTCCTCCTCTACCCTCCAGTGTCTTGTGTCCATTGATTATGCTTATATTCATGCATACAAGGCCTTCGGTTGATCTCTTAACTCCCCCCCAACCCTCCCGAGCCTTCCAGCTGTAGTTTAACAGTCTGTTCGATGCTGTTCTGCTTCTGTATCTATTTATGTTCATCAGTTTATAATGGTCTTTATTATCCATAAGTAAGTGAGATCATGTGGTATTTTTCTTTCATTGTCTGGCTTATTTCACTTAGCATAATGCTCTCCAACTCCATCCATGCTGCTGCAAATGGTAAAAGTTCCTTCTTTTTTACAGCAGCATAGTATTCCATTGTGTAGATGTACCACAGTTTTCTAATCCATTCATCTGCTGATGGGCACTTAGGCTGTTTCCAAATCTTAGCTATGGTAAATTGTGCTGCTGTGAACATAGGGATGCATATATCTTTTCTGACTGGTGTTTCTGGTTTCTTAGGATATATTCCCAGAAGTGGGATCACTGGGTCAAAAGGGAGCTCCATTTTTAATTTTTTGAGGAAACTCCATACTGTTCTCCACAGTGGCTGCACCAGTCTGCATTCCCACCAGCAGTGCAGGAGGGTTCCTTTTTCTCCACATCCTCTCCAACACTTGTTTGTTGATTTGTTGATGATAGCCATTCTGACAGGTGTGAGATGATACCTCATTGTTGTTTTGCTTTGCATCTCTCATATAATTAGTGACTTTGAGCATGTTTTCATATGTCTTTTGGCTTTCTATTTGTCCTCTTTTGAAAAGTGTTTATTTAGGTCCTTTGCTCATTTTTTGATTGGATTGTTTATCTTCCCTTTGTTAAGTTGTATGAGTTCCCTATAAATGTTGGAGATTAAACCCTTATCGGTGATAACACTGGCAAATATTTTCCCCCTTCAGTGGGCTTTCTTGTTGTTTTGCTGATGGCTTCTTTTGCTGTGAAAAAGCTTTTTATTTTGATGTAGTCCCATTTGTTTATCTTCTTTTTAGTTTCCAATGCCCTATCTGTCCAATTTTCCCAATACCATTTATTGAAGAGACTGTCTTGACTCCATTGTATGTTTTTGCCTCCTTTGTCAAATATTAATTGAGTGGTACATCCTCACAGATCTTGTCACTGCTCAGGCCCTTTAGTGCTCTGAGAAGCTGGTGCCTCTGTCCATTTATGTCCCAAGTGTGACATCCTCTTTCCTGTCTGGAAAATCGCTAGGATGCAGAGTGAGATGGTCCGGGACATGTGACTGCCGGGCCCCCGCCTGCCCTGCACCAATGCCCTGCAGAAGTTGCTTTCCCTCCAGTTGCTTTCTGCACCAGTCCCGAATGCTACACCCAGATAACGTCCAGCTCCTGGCACCCAATAGTGATGGGGAAGCAGCTGGAGACCTTACATGCCACGGACATTAGTGACTGGGAAGTGAGCAGCACAAGTAAGGCAGACATCCCACCCTGATCGAGACACACCCAGAGCCGCTACTGGACAGACCAGAGGGACCTGGTGTAGGTCCTCAGCTGGAGGTCCTGGGAGCACCTCACCTTTCCATGCAGCATCTTTCACAAGGCCCAGGTGAGCCTCTGCAGGTGGATCCCCAGCGGAGCGCTGAGCTAGATGTGAGCAGCTACATGATGGACAATTTGGGGCCGAGCTGCTGGTGCCCTGGTCCCTCAAAGCCAGGACATCGAGGTCCAAGGACACAGTCTGGAGGCAGAACAGATCAGTGCTGCCTACAAATGCTCACACTTCAACACGCCCTTGCTCCTCAGGTAGAAGGTGGGCCCAGTGGCACTGTGTTGAAGACCTGTGTAAGGAGCCAGACACCCCCGGCTCATGATCTGTGGAAGTCCATTGTCACTTGTGCACAGCAGATGGTTCTCCTCATTCAGACCCTGGTTGGATAACTTCCTGTACTTAGAGTTTACAAAAAGAAAATAAAGGAAGCAGGTTTCCTTGTAGTGATTTTATACTGTGATTGAGTTTTCAATTCACACGAGGGAACATGTATTAATTTTTCTAACCCGAGAAACACATACACTGAATATATATGCAGTATGTCTGTATATATGTTAGTAAACATAATTTTACTGTATCTATAAGATATAGAAAATGTCTATTTTCCTTTTAAATAATTAATTTTTATAAATTGTTGGTTCTTACATTAGTATGTTGGTATGGTGTATTTTTCCCCCCACTCTCCAGCAGCCCTCATTGTGGGACAAACCAATCTGAAATACAAGTCATTAAACCTAATCTCCCTATGATGGAAACCACCCAGTTTATGTAGGTGTATATTTATTACTAGAATTGAGAATGGTGTTCGAAGTCAGCAGAGCCCAAGTGATTTCCACATTTGCTCTCATGTTAAAGAAAAGAGGGTCCTCCATTTCCCTCGGACAAAGCAAAACCCAAGTGGAGTCATTTAGTGTCAGCAGTGGGGGACATAGGATGCTCTGTGATTGTGCACAAAGGTGAGGGAATGATGTCCTGCAGGAGGAGAGAAAACCTCCTGCCAAATACTCCCACCTCCCTGCCCTTCTCTCAGTACAGACCACTGTGCACAGGCACCAAGTAGGAAGTCTGGGTTTGGCCTGCATGGAGCTGTGAGTGACAAAGCTCTAAGTGACCAGCCCATGTTAGTAAAATCTCAAGGCTGCCTTTAAAAGGTGGGTAAATAAAAAAATTGAAAGAAAAGGATACAAAGGTAACAATGATTTTTATTTGTGGAATACAGTTTATTTCTTTTCCCCCAAATTGTTCACAATAAAGGTGATGTACTTTAATGATAAGAAACAAAAAATAGTAAAATAAAACTAGAAGCTACACACAGGTGCCTAGAATAGATAACACTGACCTTGAAATTGTGGTTGACTTACAAGCGTGGAACCTCTTCTTCTTGTGTGAGCTCCTTCTTTTTTTTAATTTTGTTTTATTGCTTAAAGTATTACTAAGAGTAGTACACCTGTCTCCTTTTTTTCCCCCTTTGACCTTCCCCCAGCCTCCCCTACTCCCCACTGTCTTGTGTCCATTGGTTATGCTTATATGCATGCATACAAGGCCTTCAGTTGATCTTTTACCCACCACCTCCCTGGTCTTCCCGCTGTAGTTTGACAGTCTGTTTGATGCTGCTCTGCCTCTGTATCTATTTTTGTTCATTAGTGTATAATGGTCGTTATATCCATAGATGAGTGAGGACATGTGGTATTTTTCTTTCATTGACTGACTTATTTCACTTAGCATAATGCTCTCCAGCTCCATCCATGCTGCTGCAAATGGTAAAAGTTCCTTCTTTTTTACAGCAGCATAGTATTCCATTGTGTAGATGTACCACAGTTTTCTAATCCACTCATCTGCTGATGGGCACTTAGGCTGTTTCCAAATCTTAGCTGTGGTAAATTGTGCTGCTATGAACATAGGGGTGCATATATCCTTTCTGATTGGTGTTTCTGGTTTCTTGGGATATATTCCTGGAAGTGGGATTATAGGGTCAAATGGAACTTTCATTTTTAACTTTTTGAGGAAACGCCATACTGTTCTCCACAGTGGCTGCACCAGTCTGCATTCCCACCAGCAGTGCAGGAGGGTTCCTCTTTCTCTGCATCCTCTCCAGCACTTGTCATTTGCTGATTTGTTGATGATAGCCATTCTTACAGGTGTAAGATGGTACCTCATTATTGTTTTGATTTGCATCTCTCAGATGAGTAGTGACTTTGAGCATATTTTCATATGTCTTTTGGCCTTTCTTCTGTCCTCTTTTGAAAAGTGTCTATTTAGGTCCTTTGCCCATTTTTTGATTGGATTGTTTATCTTCCTTTTGTTAAGTTCTATGAGTTCCCTGTAAATGTTGGAGATTAAACCCTTATCGGTGATAACACTGGCAAATATGTCCTCCCATGTAGTGGGCTTTCTTGTTGTTTCGTTGATGGTTTCTTTTGCTGTGCAGCTGTGCAGCTTTTATTTTGATGTAGTCCCATTTGTTAATTTTCTCTTTAGTTTCCATTGCCCTAGGAGCTACATATATATATTTTAATATATTTTATTGATTTTTTACGGAGAAGAAGGGAGGGGGATAGAGAGTTAGAGAGTTAGAAGCATCGATGAGAGACTAACACCGATCAGCTGCCTCCTGCACATCCCCCACTAGTGATGTGCCCGCAACCAAAGTACATGCCCTTGACCAGAATCGAATCCAGGACCCTTCAGTCTGCAGGCCGACATTCTATCCACTGAGCCAAACCGATCAGGGCCCTAGGAGTTATACTGGTGAAGAAATTGCTTCGGCATATGTCTGAGATTTTGTTGCCTTTGGATCCTCTAGTATTTTTATGGTTTCCGTCTAACATTTAAGTCCTTTATTCATTTTGAGTTTACTTTTGTGTATGGTATGTGAGCTCCTTCTGTATGTGGGCTTTACTGTCCCCCACTTCAAACAGTGCTTCCCATGCAGGGATACACACCAGGCGGCTGGAGCCCTGAGGTGAGGGTTTGCCTCTGGCAACATCTGTGGGTACAACCCCAGAGCAGGATTCTGACTGCTCCCACCTGGGTCATGGAGCCCTCCCTGTGCAAACAGTTACATGATTGGCCCGGCCCAGGTTACCCAGGGTCGATGTTGGGGAAGGACAGTAGGAGTCTTTACAGTTTTGTTTCACGTAGGTGTGGGGACGGACCCTTTCATATAGTATGGAACCACCTGGGACTCTAAAAGTTAAAGCCTCCCCCCCCCCCAAGGAATCGCTACAGGCCAATTTTGAAGAGCTTAAGGACCACTGAGCTCACTGCCACATTCTGAGAAATGTCCTGGAGGACATTTCAGGGCAAATTCAGGGTCCCCAGTGCCATGGTCCTTGGCCAGGCTCAAACTGCCTGGCAAACCCCACCATGGGCAGCTGGCAAGAGGGAGGAAACCAGAACGCACCTCCCCTCCTGCGGCCGCACTGCAAATCCAAAGGTGCAAGTTCTTAGGGGCCAGAAGAAAAGCCTTTCATGGGCCCTTGTGCTCAGAGTTGCTGGGAGATGAGCTTGGACAGCATGCTCCTCATCCCCTCTGGGCTGAGGCTGCCCTGGGGACAAAGTTTCCACCTGTGCTTCCTGGGTGCCTGAGGCCCCCATGTGAACAGAGCTTCCCAGACACACAGAGTCTCCATGGTGGGGCCGAGAGGGCATTCCTGGGATTCATGATCGATTCCAATACCAGAGTCCCAACTTCCATAAAGAATCAGAATTCCGGGTGGGACTATGGAAGGACATTTTGCTGTACAAAAGGGTTTACAATCACACCTACAGGATTCCCTGTAATCATAAAGCTCCATTTGGCCCCACTGGTGTCCAGAGTTCTTAGGGTCTCCCTACCCCCTGCTGGTGTGACCCCAGAAAAGTGAATGGAACCTGGTTATCCCCAAGTCACAGTATCCAGGTGCCAGGCAGCTGTAAGACCCAGAGTGTGGCGGGAGAGCTGAGCTGAGAAGGGCAAGGCCTTCACTAAGAGTGAAAAGGTAGTTTCCATTTTGCAACATGAAAAGTTCTGGAGGTGGAGGGCGGCGCTGAGGTGGAGGGCAGCGACAGTTGCACAGTAATGGGACGTCTCAATGCTCCTGCATGTGCAGTTCGGATGGTAAGAGGGACATATCTAATGTTATGTCTGTTTTCCCACAATTGTTCTAAAAGAAGAGAAAACAGCCCTAACCGGTTTGGCTCAGTGGACAGAGCTTCGGCCTGAGGACTGAGGGGTCCCAGGTTCGATTCTGGTTGGGGGCATGTACCTTGGTTGCGGGCACATCCCCAGTGGAAGGTGTATGGGAGGCAGCTGATCGATGTTTCCCTCTCACCGATGTTTCTAACTCTCTATCCCTCTCCCTTCCTTTCTGTAAAAAAAAAAAAAAAAAAAATCAATAAAATATATTTTAAACAGCAGGCTGCATGGGGTGACCAGGCCAGTGGGGAGGGAGTATGAGCGGTGACCAGAACAACAGGTGGTATAGAAACAAATATATATATATATATATATATATATATATATATATATATATATTTTTTTTTAAATAAAAGAAGAGAAAACAGGCTGAGCTGGAGCCCATCTATCCAGGGAGCAGTAGAGCTTGCAGAGTAATGTGCACAGCTGCCCTGTGCTCGCAGGGTAGAAAGGCGGGGTAGAAAGAATGATAGATTGATTTTCAGAAAAGATTGGTACTTGTTATTTCAAAAAAACATCTTTAAGTTTTATAGGGGGAAAAGTTAGCATTTTATTTGTCTTTTTCCCCCATCTATTTTGCTGTTTAATTTTTGCATGTTTCAGTTTGAATTCACATGTGAAATGACACCATAGATTTTTTCAGATCTAGGGATGCCTGAGGACTTAATTAGGCCAACTGTTCCTGAGGAGATACGTGCCCTGATATATCATCTCCCAGAAGTTTGCTGACCGGCTATTTTGGGCTCCAGCCCCAGGCTCACTGAGCTAGGGAGACGTGTGCCTGCTCACTGAGGAGGGTCACCTCTCACTGAGGAGGGTCACCTGCTCACTGAGGCTGGTCATGGGACTCAACTCATTAACAGCCTGAGGAATTTGTTCTTGGGAGAAAACTTTAGGGATTGTAGCTGTACTGTGGATTATAGCCTGAAGGTGAGGTCAGAATTGATCATTACAAACAAAGATCATGAGCTGATGAGCTAGAGGTTGAGCCTCAAGTCCTCAGGGCCAGGAGGAAGCAGCTTGCAGACACAGCCAGGGCAGGGGCGAGAAGGTCTGTCCCAGCCCCCTGGCCTGAGGGTGGACAGAGAGATGCCCTTGAAAGGGGATTTCAAGGAGTAGTCACCCCCTTCCATGTGCAGCTCTGGAAATACTGGTGGCTGAGCGGGAAGTGACCCAGGACACAGCTGCTAATCTTCCCAAACCACCCAGGCTCAGAGGGTTGCTGGCTCATGACTGTTGATCACAAGGACACGTCTTCTCTCAAAGGGAGTGAAGCGGTGTGAGGGGAGGAGGGAGAGAAGGAGGTTCACAAGCACCCACAGCAGGGCCCCTGGATCCAGGGTGATGACTCTCTCTCTCAGGGCTGGTGCTTGCTGAGGGCAGCTTGGCAGGTGCCAGATGCTGTGACTCCAGCCTGTGGGGTCCTGTCAGGGGTACAGAGGAGGGATCGAGACCAGGCTTTTGGGGGACGTGTCCTGTCCCACAGAAATCACAGAATTTACAATGAAAAGGGACTCAGAAGGGGTTTAGTCTAACTTCACTCATTGGGGACTAGAAGGAAGAGTTCAAAAGATTTATTCAAAATTGTACCATCAATTATTAATAATCCAGAGCAAGTATCAGCCCAGCTGACCACACCTGGGGTTCCTCATAAACCTCTAAGTGTTTATATATTGTGATGTAGTGTTTGTGTGTCATGAATGTACATGTTTATGTGTATATATTGCTTATATGCAGATGTATGCACACGTGTATGTGTGTATGTATATGTGTGTCCTGTGTGTGTGCAGTTGTCTATGTGTAAGTATGTGTATGTGTCCCTATTTATAAGTGTATGTGTGCATATTGTATATGTTTGTGTGTGTAAGTGTATGTATGTGTGTATAAGTGTGCATGATGTGTACATTGCTTATACATTTGTGCTTATGTATATAAATGTCTGTGTATGTGTGGTGTGTACATTGCATATAAGTATGTCCATGTGTATGTTTGTGTAATGTGTGTATATGTGGTATGTATATTTTATAAGTGTGTGCATGTGTGTATGTTTGCAGTGTATGTATATGTGTGTCTGTGTTTCATGAGCTGACAAACTCTCAGGCCTAAAGAGAATCTGTGCTTCTGGCCAAGAGCCTTGATTCTCACTGATTCAGCCACGAGTGCCCGTGTCCAGAGCAGGGTGACCACAGAGCATCAGGAAAGGACAGGAGGAACTTGCCAGAAGGAACAGGTTTTAAGTTGTGAAGAACCAACTAAAAATACTTTCAGGTAGAGACACTCACCCCCAGGGCAAAAATGCAGAACCAGTTATCTTGCAGAATATTCTAATTTGTGGGCTTATTTGATTGCTTTCTCCTGGTGACCTTTAACATTCTCTTTATAAACTGGACAAAGGTGGGTTGGAAACTTGATTAGATCCTCACTTATCATTTTGGCAAGAATGCTGTAATGAACATAGGAAAAAAGAGTGAATTTCACTTCACTTTGCCCCCAAAGCTGTAGCTGAAGCTGTTTTCCAACAGAGAGCAGCTTCTGTGTTTCTGACTGTGAGCCCTGAACTCTGCTGTGTGCCGTGGTTCCCACACTCTGGAAGTTTCACGGGAGACAAAATTTCATAGAGAACTCGGACTGAGTCTTCATTTTGCAAAGTGAAATGGTGTAGCTACAAGAAAATGGTCCGATATTTCCTCAAAACGTGCTACATACCAATTCCTATATATACACTCAAAGAAATGAATGCATTCCTTCACGCAAAAAATTCTACATAGATGTTCATAGCTGCATCATTCAGAGTTGCCAAGAGAGTGGAAACAACACAACTGTTCATCAATGAAGGAATGAATGAAAACCCATGGTGCTCATATATTGAAATATTAGTCCCAGAGAGGAATGGAGAACTGATAGGCACTACAGTCTGCACAAACCTTGACCATTGTGCTAAGTGACGGAAGCCACACGCAGAACATTTTTTATGATTTTATTTTTTTATGAAATGTCAGAATAGACAATCTATAGAAACAGAAAGTGTGTTATGAAAATGGAGTGGGAGAAAGTTGACACTAACTGTGACATAACCACAATGTTTCTTTATGATGTCGATTTTCTGGAATTAGACGGTGGTAGTAACTGAATAAAATACTGAATAAACTATAAATCACTGAAATAATCGCTTAAAGATAGTGTAATTTGTGTAATGATATATGTATGTTAATAAAAATAAAATAACTGTATATATAAAAACAAGAAAGAGAGCATAAGTATAAATCATCCTGTAAATGATGGCAGGTGGTTAGGACAGAGAAGCCTTGGTTCTGTTAGGAGAGTCAGCAAGAAATACTCAAAGTGATGAATAGTAAGGACCTACAACCAAGATTACTCTACCCAGAAAAGCTCTCATTTAGAATTGAAGGTCATATAAAGAGCTTCACAAACAAGAAAAAGCTAAAGGAGTTCATCACCACCAAACCAGGATTACATCAAATGTTGAAGGGTCTTCTAGAAGAAAGAAGAAGAAGAAGAAGAAGAAGAAGAAGAAGAAGAAGAAGAAGAAGAAGAAGAAGAAAATACATGAACAATAAAATGGCAATAAATACATATCTATTAACAATTGAATTTAAAAATCAAAATAAACTGGTGAATAAAATAGAACCAGAGGCATGGAAGCATGGAACAGACTGAGGAATCTCAGAGGGAAGAGGGTGAGGTGGGAAGAGGTAAACCAAAGATCTTACCTGTGGACACAGACAGTAGGGAGGTGAGGGCCTGAGGTGGTTTTGGAAGGGGGGGCGGGGAAGAGGGACAACTGTAATACTCTCAACAAAAAAGATTAAAATAAGAGAATCAACCAATGAATGCCTGAACCAATGCAACAACAAATCGATGTTTCTCTCAAATCAATAAATTTAAAAAGAAAAAAGACTTCCACACTACGGTTTTTATTACACCTCCCCCCCTACTTTTCACACAGCCACCT
>PVJC01012781.1:0-39106 GCA_004026665.1 Murina feae | reverse complement strand
CTTCCTGGACTTGGAAGTCTATTTCTTTCACCAGGTGAGGGAAGTTTTCTGTCATTATTTCTTCAAATAGGTTTTCAATATCTTGCTCTTTCTCTTCTTCTGGCACCCCTATAATTCTGATGTTGGTGCGCTTGAAGTTGTCCCAGAGACTCCTTACACTATCTTCATACTTTTTGATCCTTTTTTTTTTCTTCTTTTCCTTTTGCTTTTCCCTCTGGGTGGGTTTTGTTTCTTCATATTTCATATCTTTGACTTGCTTCTTGCGATCCTCTCGTCTGCTGTTGGATGTCTGTATAATATTCTTTATTTCAGTCAGTGTATGCTTAATTTCTAGTTGGTCCTTTATCATATCCTTGAGGGTCTCATTAGATTCATTGAGGATCTCACTAAATTTATCAGCGGTCTCACTAAATTTATCGGCAGTCTCTAGAAATTTCTTGAAAAACTTAATAACCGTGGTTTTGAACTCTATATCCTGTCGTTTTCTTTCCTCCATTTCTGTCATTTGTGACCTGTTTCTTTGTCTCTGCATTTTGGCTGCTTCCCTTTCTGAGTTAGGCAATCACTGCGAGGAATTAACCTCTAAGCCACTTGGTTATGAGAGTCAGCTGTGTCTACAGTGGGAGAACTTCTGTGCTGGAGACACCCTTATGGGGCAAGAGTTGTTTCAGTGGGGCTTTTATGCTCACTGCATCTGCCCTGAGTGTGTTCCTTGTGGGTCTGTTTTGTTTAGGTTAGTCCCACTCTGGCCACTGGGTGAGGCTGGCTCCTGTATCTTTAAGGAGGTGTTGATTAAGCCTTTGCCTTAGGCTACTCAGTCTTTTATATGCAAAAGCCTCTGACGCAGCTTGAGAGGGGCGGGGCCTCGGGGAGTTGCAGGGCAGGGCGGAGCAAATAGCTATGGCGCTTCTCAGCCCTGCGCTAAGAGATACTGGGTCTCTGTGTCCCACGGTAATTGCTGCAAGCAACGCTGAGAGAAACCCGCTTTGGATTTCCTCCTGGTGCCAGTCAGTCCCCCTTCTCCGGGCGTCTGGGTCCTCAGAAACTCGCCTGGAACTGGAGTTCAGAGCCACTGGGAACTTGTGGCTCTCTCTGTTTTGGAAAAGAACCATGTCCTCCGACACCAGCCCTCTCCCCGAGCCCCGTGCGCGTGCCTCCGTACCTCTGTGCTTCCGCCACTCCTCTGACTCTCAGACTCTTTTCTAGTTGTAGGATTTTCACTCAGCCAGCCTTCCTGTGGGTGCGAGTGGTGTCTGTGTGTTCTTTTCGTGTTTTTTCTGAAATAGTTGTTCACGGCTGCATTAATGGTGTTTACCTTATGCCGCCATCTTGCTGTTCACCCACAAATAAAGTTTTATTGGACACACACACACACACACACACACACACACCCCTTTACAGATTGCCTGGGGCTGCTTTCAGCTATCACAGAAAAGTTGAGTGGTTACAACAGAGGCTGTCAGGCCCACAAAGCCTAAAATATCTCCATCTGGCTCTTTACAGACCAAGTTCACCCGCCCTGAGCTGACTAGATATGGGTCCCGATGCCACTTGTCATTTGTTCTGTATTACCTAGGGCATGTTGCTTCCCTCTGAAACTCACTCATTTCATTTGTAAAATAAGATGATCATCCATTCAACACATGCCTATAATACAGTATTCACCTTGTAGCAGGCCCCATTCTAAGTGCTTTGTAAGCATTAACTCATTTAATCCTCATAAGAACTCCGTGAGGTTGGTGCTCTGCAGAGGGGAAAGTGGAGACCCAGAGTGGTTAGGTAACTTGCCCAGGATCACACAGAACTGGAGTTTTGAACACAAGTGACATGGCTCCAGAGTCTGTGTGCTCAGCTGACCACTGTGAACAGGCAGGCTTCATGGATGAGCAGAGCAGGGGCCAGAATGCAATAGGATCTCAATACATGTTAGCCTACCCTTCCCCTCACCCTCTTCACCAAATATTTTGGCTTCTGGCATATGTCCAGAATAAGAGTCCTGCCTCCTCTGAATTATGTTTTCTTAGATATTCATGTCTCTTCCAGCCTTTGCCAAAACCAAGGCCAATATCATGAATGCCACTTTGGTTTCCTCAGCACGCTCTCCCTCTCCCTTCCTGCCCTGGTCTCTCCCCACTGTTTAGTTAATAATAACATATCGTGTTCTGTCTCAGATGCATATCAGTTGTGAGTGATTATTTATGGAGAAATAGACAGATGATCCCCTGCTTGAGCCATTTTCACGGGCAGCCATACCTATCACTTAGCATCCTTCTCTCTCCTCATCTAATAACACTGTCCACTTTAGATCTCGGGGCCTTGATTTATTAGGTAATTTATTTCTTCTCTGTGGCTTGGGTCTGCCTGTCATCAATATAATAGAATGATGGAAGTGCAAGCTATAGACACCAGACATTAAAAACTAGGCAAACATTACCCATTTCAACTGGTTGTCCAGCCACAGCTAATATAAAGCAACCTCAGCATCTGCTGGTCAGAGAGAGGAAGAGAGTGCAGAGTAACACCCAGGCCTGACTTCTCACAGCATGGCTCTTGGAGGCTGATGCTCTGCTGGTGGATGCTTTTGGGAAAATGCCTAGGGGAACATACACACACACACATGCGCATGCATGCACATTGGGACAACACATGTGTGTGCATGCACATACATAGCAAAGTAATCTTAGCTCCCTTCCAAAGAGACTAACTATGCTGGGGCGGGAAAAAGACTGAAATGGGTGTCAGGAGGCCTGGCTTTCTACCCCAGCTCTGCCACACTAACCAGGTGGGCGGCCGGGCAACTCACCTCATCTCTCTAGGCCTGAATGGTCTCATTTGTCAGATGAGCGATGGATTAGATGAGCTCCAAGTGGCCTTCTAGCCTTAATGTGCTGTGATGCGGCCAAAGTTACACAGAATGTAAGAGGCAGAGTTGGAAATTAAACCATTGCTATTTGATTCCAAGATTCGTGCTTTTAACACTCTGCCACACTGTTGATTATAATTGATTATAATTGTAATGAAGATGATCATTCTCTTCACCATCAATCGCTGTACCACAATCACTGAGATAATATCACCAATAAATGACCTTTAATCGCACCATGAAGAGAATCATCTGTGCCATTCTCTCCAAGAGCCTCTCACCACCACTGCCACCACCGTCATGCTCATCTCACTGACTGTTCTGGATGCCAGGCTGTGCACACACAGTGCTGTTAGGTCCTCACACAATTCTAGAAAATAGACACCATTATAATTATCCTCACTTAAGAGTGGAGACAACTGAGGCTCAGAGTGGCACACAACATAAAATGCCAGGTTTTGGGTTGAAACTTGGGTCTGTTTGGGTCCCAAACAAGTTTTCAACCACCATGCTGATATCACCACACTGTTGTCACAAGTACTGTCGTCAGAGTCGGCATAGCCATTATCCTCCACAGCAGCATCACCAAGTCACCCAGCATCATCTATTTGATCACTTCTAATATCATCATCACAATTAAGATTATTCTTAATGTTGACATCATTATTGCTATTATTATTATTATTATTATTATTATTATTGGTTGTCCCAAGGCTTTGTGTTTGCCTGAAGTTTTTTTTTTTTTAATATTTATTGTTAAGATTATTACAGTTGTTCCTCTTCCCCCCTCCCCCATAGCTCCCCTCCTCCCAGTTCCCACCCCACCCTCTGTCCTTACCACCCCCCCTTGCTGTTCCCATTCATAGGTGTACGATTATTGTCCAGTCTCTTCCCACACCCCCAACACTCTTTCCCCGCCTAAAATTGTCAGTCCAATCCCTCTCTATGCCTTTGATTCTATTCTATTCACCAGTTTATTCTGTTCATCAGACTTTTTATTCACTTGATTTTTAGATTCACTTGTTGATAGATATGTATTTGTTGTTCATAATTTTTATCTTTACTTTTTCTTCTTCTTTTTCTCAAAGGACACCTTTCAGCATTTCATAAATACTGGTTGGGTTGTGATGAACTCCTTTAGCTTTTTTTTTCTGTGAAGCTCTTTATCCGACCTTCAATTCTGAATGATAGCTTTGCTGGGTAAAGTAATCTTGGTTATAGGTTCTTGCTATTCATCATTTTGAATATTTCTTGCCACTCCCTTCTGGCCTGCAAAGTTTCTGTTGATAAATCAGCTGACAGTCATATGGGTGCTCCCTTGTAGGTAACTAACTGTTTTTCTCTTGCTGCTTTTAAGATTCTCCCTTTGTCTTTTGCCCTTGGCATTTTAATTATGATGTGTCTTAGTGTGGTCCTCTTTGGATTCCTTTTGTTTGGGATTCTCTGTACTTCCTGGACTTGTAAGTCCACTTCTTTTACCAGGTAGGGAAAGTTTTCTGTCATTATTTCTTCAAATATGTTTTCAATATCTTGCTCTCTTTCATCTTCTGGCACCCCTATAATTCTGATGTTGGTACACTTGAAGTTGTCCCAGAGGCTCCTTACACTATCTTCATATTTTTGGATTCTTTTTCTTTTTGCTTATCCATTTGGGTATTTTTTGCTTCTTTGTATTTCAGTTCTTTGATTTGATTCTTGCGTTCCTCTGATCTGTTGTTGGATCTCTGTATAATATTCCTTATTTCAGTCAGTGTATGCTTAATTTCTAGTTGGTCCTTTTTCATATCCTCAAGGGTCTCATTAGATTTATTGAGGGTCTCACTAAATTTATCAGTGGTTTCTAGAAAAATTTTGAAAAACCTTATAATTGTGGTTTTGAACTCTATATCCTATTGTTTGCTTTCCTCCTTTTCTGTCATTTGTGATCGTTTCTTTGTCTCCACATTTTGGCTGCTTCCCTGCATTGATAGAGTGGCTTTCTGTGTTAGGTGATCACTGAGAGGAAATGACCTCCAAGCCACTTGGTTATGCGAATCAGCTGTGTCTACAGTGGGAGAACTTCTGTGCTGGAGACACCCTTATGGGGCAAGAGTTGTTTCAGTGGGGCTTTGGTGCTCACAGAGTTTGCCCCCAGTGTGTCCCTTATGAATCTGAGGAGTTGTGTTTAGGGTTGTACCACTCAGACCCCTGGGTACGCTGGCACTTGTATCTCCAAGGAGGTGTTCTTTTAGCCTTTGCCTGAGGCTACTCAGCCTTTTATATGCAAAAGCCTCTGCATGCATCTTGGATGGGGTGGGCTCTTGGGGAATCAACAGGACGGAGCAACCAGCTATGGCTGCTTCACAGTCCTGCCCTAACAGGTACCAGGTCTCAAAGCTCTGGAGTTCCTCCCGGTGCCTGACGGTGCCAGACAGTGCCCAATGGTGCCAGACAGTCCAGCTCCTCCCCGTATGGTTCTGAGTCCCCAGAAACTCACCTGGAACTGAAGTTCAGAGCCATTGGGAGCTTGTGCCTCCCTCCGGTATGAAATGTTGCCAGCCCTTTCCGCAAGCCCCTTCGCGCGCACCTCCGTACCTCTGCACTTTATTTCCGCACCTCCTGTGAGTCTCAATCTCTTCCTAGTTGTAGAATTTCCACTCATCCAGCCTTCCTGAGGGTCTGGGTGGTGTCTGTTTTTTTTTTTTTTTTTTTTTCATTGTTGTTTTAAAATGGTTGTGCATGGCTGCAATTCCAGTGTTTACCTATGCTGCCATCTTGGTTTCTCTTCATTATTGCTATTATTGTTTCAGTATAAACACCATTACTAATCAGTAGCAATATTGTCATTGTCGTCATCATTAATATTATCCATACCATTATCGGAATTGATACATATCAGTACCATTAAAATTGCCTATAATCATTATTAATACTGGCATCATTATAAATATCAGTATTGTACTAGCAACATTATGGCCACTGTCACCAAACCAGCCCACACCAACATCATAATCAATATTATGAAAAGCAGAATCATCAGGGCCATCCACTAACCTCACCATCCATATGGAATTACCAATATTGCCAACAATATGATCAATAGCTTTCATAGTGTCATCACCAATACCTCCACCTTCAGTTCACCATCATCGTCCCAATAGAACCAAAATCAATGACACACATCTCCAATTAAGTGGACATCATAGACATCAACCTATTTGTTGTAACTAAAATCTACTGAGTTCTTACTGAGTGAGTGAGAGGTCTTGTGCTGTGTGAGGTCTTTTTCCCATGGTGCTACTGGATATTCTGTGAGAAATACAGAATGCATAAAAATTTGACTCATTGTCACACAGCCCACCAGATATGACTAGGGTCACCAGATATTGGAAACATCTACATCTCCACAGTTAGATGATTCCTGTTTCAGAAATTTTAAGCCATTGATTATCTTTAAATCTCATCCATCCTTAAAGTCTAATTTCTTACAAGTTCCCCAGTTGGATTTCAGCTTCTGCTTCCTTGTGCTTCTATTGCACATTGCTTTAATTTCAGTTATACATGTATAGCCCATCGTCTGTCCTCTGTGTGTGTGTCTGTCTCCTTTCTTAAGAGGTAAGTTCCTGGGGATGGGCTTCATTTTCTCCATATCCCTTTGAAGCTTTCCACAGAATGTTCTCAATGTGCATGTTTGGGGAGTTAGAGGGAATGGAATGTCAGCTAGTCCATAAGGATCACATAATGAGAGTAAAGAATATCAGACTAAGAACGGAGGCATCTGGGTTTTAGTCTGAATTGTCCCTGTGCAATGTTGGATCGTTCATTTCCCCTCCACCCTCCCTTCCTCTATATCCAGACCCGAGTAATTATTTTTCCATACCCAATCCATCCCCAAATTCTACAACTCCACCTTCCAAATATACCCCAAACCACCCATTTCTTATTCTTCCTCTGCTGTCCCCCTAATGTAGGCCCCACATCTCCTGTTAGAAACACTGCAGTTATCGCTTAATTGGTCTTGCTGATTCCACCCTACTCTGCTAAATTCTAACCCACAAGTGAGAACCAGGGTGCTCTTTTAAAAGCACACCTCGGTTCATGTGAGTCCCCTACTCTAAACCCACCATGTGGCTTTGTTTCTGACTTAAAATAACATCCAGATGCTTCTGTGATCTGCAGTGTACACAGTCTGGCTCTGCCTTATTCTCCTCCCTCACCTCACGCATCATTGCCCGCTTGTTCGCAGACACGCCATTCTTCTTGTAGCATCTTGAAAATCCTGAGCTTGTTTCCAATGTGAGGCCTTCACACTCGCTGGCCAGTCTTCCAGGACAGTTCTTTTCCTGGATCTCCAGGTGGCTTGCTCCATTACCTCATTCATTGTGTAGTCACATGCCCCCTTCTCCAGAGGCTCTTCATGACCACCCTCTGTGAAGCAGATCCCTCCAGCCATCATTCTCTTCTCATTAAGTCTTCCCACTCAACAAATATTTATTGACTCTCTGCTACAGGGGGTTCTTCACCTCAGTACTGTTGGCATTTTGGACTGAGTCATTTGGGCTGGGGCGATGTGGGGACTGTTCTGTGCATTTTAAGATGTTTAGCAGCATCCCTGGCCTCTACCCTCTAGATGTCAGTAGCACCCCCTTCCCAGCTGTGACAACTAAAGATGTCTGGACATATAAAACATCCCTTGAAGACAAATTCACCCCTAGTTGGGGGCAACAATTTTCTAAAAGCTGAGGATACATCAGTGAATAAGACAGATCCACCATTGTCACTCCACTCCCCCTCCCTTTAGGGAGTACATTCCAGTGGGAGGAGGATATAATAAATAGGAAATTATGTATAGTCTAGAAACTGACATATGCTATGGGAAAAACACAGCAGGTTAAGGGTGATGAAGGATGCTGGAGGAGGTTGCAATTTTACATAGGTAGCCAGGGTAAGCCTTATTGGAAGGCGCTTTACTATTGTTACTATTGTATACTTACTATTTTTGATTTAATTATTACATATGTCACAACATGCAATTATATTACAGTCTTGTTTACTTGTTAATTGGCTATCTTCTTCTCCAGAAAGTAAGTTCTGAGGGCATAACTGTTTGCAACCCTGTATATCCAGAGGTGTACAGAGCAATCTGGCCCAGAGTTGTCCTCAATAAACATGTAGGTCATTTTAGGGAGTTGGGAACATAAATGAGTTAAATAAACAGCGTTTAGTTCTACTCTTGATGTTTAGATGCTCCTCACCTTCCATTCCACCCACAGATGATACTGTGATGTCCCCTGGACTAACTTATTTCATGGATAATTAAGAAGTTCCATGAGTTATTTAGTTTATACTCAGAGGTAATTCAAACACCTAATTCTCTCAGTGGAGTATGTGTTTCCTTCTGAATGGGGCCAATCTTACCACAAAGCGTCACATCAGGGAAAGTGCTTTCCATCCTGATAAATCACTCACCACTCAGACAGCTTCTCCCCGCCCACTGGCCAGTGGCTGTCTTCTGAGGCCCCAGCTCAGGGGGAGGGAGCAGCTGAGGAAGGGGAGGCGGGGGCTCCCAGCACTGGAGGTGCTTATGGAGCACTCCAGGAGCACTCTGCTGGAGGCTGCAGAGAGACTGCAGCCTGGATGGCGGTGACGCAGGGGCATGATTCAAAGCTCTAGTGAGCACCCGAGTCACCCGGAGGGCTTGTTAAACGGGGGCTGAACCCCACCCCGATATTCTGACTTAGTAGCTTGCAGAGGAGTGCAGGGCCAAGGTGCTGCTGGTGCTGCTGTTCTTGGGACCACAGTATGAGGAGTTTTGCACTAAGAAATCTGAGCCCCACAATTCTATGAGGTCTTTTTTTCAGGCACACAATGCAGCTACTGCCCATCCCTTATCTCCTATCAACTTTGAACTTGTCCTTTTCCAGCACCTTCTATGGTCTTTTTAAAAATAGTATCTATGGTCTTGCTTGGGATCTTTAAACATCTCATTCTTTCCTCGATATACCTCCCCCACCCTCCCCCCACACTTTTTTTTAAATAATAATTCCAGCATTAGCCAGTAAGTAATTCTTTCAAAGTCAAAGGCCGATACCTCTATGATAAGAGGCTGGGAGACGCTCTGCTCTCACGGAGTGCACAAGGGAGAATAGCATGTGGATTTGGAACCCTGGAGAAGGGTGAAGATATCCCACGAGGAATTGCCTAGCACAGGAAGGAAGTGCTGGGCTCGTCCAGAGCAGGGGAGCCCTGTGTGGCTGGGTGTTCATGGGGGACTCAGGGATTTGAGGTGTGGTAAAAGGTGAGTGCCACAGGATAAAGATAAAAGGAGGGTTATTAGGCTGAACCATATGAAATTGCTGCTATTCAGGCACTGTTGGCCTACAAGACCTGAAATCTCATATGGTTCAATCTAAGAGTCTCATTTCCTTTTCTCCTATGCTGTGGTTGTTATTACCCTCATTTTGCAGATGAGAAACTGAAGCCCAGAGAGATTAAACAAGTTGTTCACTGGCCGAGTCAGAGGCAGAGCCAGGTACCCAGGCCTGCAGGACTCCACGCCCGGCTTCAGAACTTCTCTCTCAGTGGGTCTCAGGCTTTGGGAAAAGCACCTGATTCTTAGATTTCTGGGTCCCTTTCTGCAGAGGCCCGATTCAGTAGTTGGCTGGGCAAAGCGGACGTTTGGTGGTGAGAACCTGCCTGTCTATCAAGACCAGACTGAAGCTGCTGGTCTGTGGCCCACACTTGGTGCTTTACCAGTTTAGGTAGACAAGATGTGAGAGGGCCAGGAGAGGCAGCAGGATGAGCAGAGTGGGCATGGTGAGTGCCAGGCTGGGGGTGGGGGGTGGGGAAGGGTGCCATTGGGGCAGTAGAGAAAATGCACAGGCTGGTGGAGGATGGCAGGGATGGGCTGTCTCCATGCGTCTCATCCCAGTCTCTCTCTCCCCCTCCTTCCCCCCTCCAAGGAGGCAGTGCTGCCTCCCCCGCCCGCTCCCCCTTGCAGCATCAATCTCCCCCACAGGGGCTCGTGGATAATTTCTCCAGCACCACTGATCCCTTCTGCCGAGCGTGATAAACCCCATTTCATAAAGAAGACATCAATGACTGTAATCAGATACAATGTTTGCTACACTGAACAAAATGAGCAAAAGAAAAAAATATGCAGCCAGGCTATAATTATGGGTGTAATATTTCAGCCCATTAGCAAAAAATATCTCAGAAACCCGCTGCTCCACCCTCTCAGCTAAAAAATTGGATGCTAAGCTAGTGAAGGCAAAGAGAGCAGAGCACCGAAGCACAGGCCTGGCTAATTGCATATACATTTTCTTCTTCTGTTTTTGGCTGGCAGTGGGTTCTGGCAGTTCTGGGTCTTCTGCTGCACCAGCGAGAAAGGGAGATTGTCATTCTTTGTCAAGGCTGCTCAGAGTGTTTCTGTGGTCACTGGTCACTTTTCCTGAGCCTGCCCCAGCCCTGCCCAGTCCTAAGCAAGGCCTGTCACTTATTAAGCACTTGGTAAATTTTAGAAGTTTTATACAACAACAGCTACTTTTTATTTGCTCTGTGAGAGGCACAGTGGCAGAGCTTTACAAATTTTATCTCATTTTTCTCTTTGGAGCAGTGTGAGGGGAAGTGATAGGTTTTGTTGATGGCCTTTAGGTCACTTTTCACTGTTGCCTTTTGTTAGTTTATTTTGTTTTGTTTTTGAGCCCCAGCACCTGTGACTGTTTTTGAAGGACTACCATGAGCTACTGAAGTCACTTTGCCTGGGTACACAGAGTCCCTGGGGCAGGGGAGTTCCCCAGGAGCAGTGGCAGGTGAGCCACACAAGTGGGAGCAGAAGCCATCCCTCGCTTTGAGTGAGGGTCCCTCGCCTTGAGTCAGGGTACCTGGGCGTCAGTGACGTCCTGCCATCCAGAGGTCAGGCCCAGGCATCCTATTCAGGGCTTCACCCCCTGCCTTCCCCCTGCCCCGGCCCCCACTGACCGTGGTCTTCCTGGAGTTCTTCCTGGATAAATCACTTGTACTTACTCCTCAGCTCCCAGTACGCACTGGGGAGCTGACCTCGGTGCATAGGATTAATTACACATTTTTACCAGAGAGGAAACCGAAGTTCAGAGGGGATGCAACTCAGCTCAGGAACCTCAATAAACACTTGGAGACTGGGACTAGGCTCCATGCCATCTGTCCCAGAGCTGCTGCTCTCCAGCTCTATGCGCCCCTTACCAGCAGCAGCAGCAGCAGGCAGCCTGGCCCACTCCTCCCCTGCACCACCACTGGCCTCTGCTTCCAGAGGATTTTTGCAGGAAACCCTCAAACCCTTTTGACCCTTAAGTTGGCTCCTCCACCCCTTACTCTGATGTACAGTGTGCTGATGTCTGTTATGTTTCCCGCAGCAATCTGTCTATACACCCACCCGACTGGACTCAGTTCCTGGGGGGCAGTGCTTCTGATGATTCCTCTGTGAATTCCTAAGGCCCAACACAGGGGCCAGTGCCCAGGAGGCTCTGAGGAAATACATATGAAACAAATGAATTAATGAATTAGTCTGGTGGAGCCATTTGACCCTCCATATGAAAATGTGGTGCCCCTCCCTAGTCTCCAGGGTTTGTATGAAACTGGGCAGGTTGGTGCTTTAGCAGCCACCATCATTTGTTCTGCTCAACACCCTATGTTCTGGAACTTGGTATTTTGGGGACCATTCTAATAATTAGATTTACACGTTTTTCCTAGGCTTCTCTAGTTATCTGATTTACCTCAGGCTCACCAAGCCCTGTTCCTGCTTGGTCTGTCTGATCAGTTCCTGTGTATATATTCATTTACTAAGTCATTCATTCATCCTTGCAGTCATCTACCCATCTAGCCCCATCCATTCATCTAACACCATTCATCCATCCACCCACACACCCATCCGCCCATCCATCCATTCATCCATCTATCCAACCAAGCTCTCGTGGGGAATGCCCTTGCTAGTAGTCTAGTGAAGGTTGTGGATGCATTAAGAAGTCAATCATTATATCATGTTATCTGAATAAGGTACTATGGGCTCATAAGAAGGTCATCTGACCCATTCAGGCTTCCTAATGCACCTGAACTGGGATCTGCCAGGCGCATAGTGCAGAGAAGTGAGGAAGGGGATAGATTGACTCAGGCAGAGAAAGCATCAGGGGTGGTATGACACAAAGGCCAGAGACAAGTGCGTGTATGGTGGGTTCAAAGGAGTAAAGGACGTTCAACCTAGTTGATCTCATGTGAGGGGAGGTATAAGGGATGGCTGATTTCAGCCCACGTGCTTCTCATTCTAAGAACTTTTGTATTCTCTGCTTCTTCATTTTTTTTCCGTAGCAGGCAGCTTTTGTTTTGTGGCTGCAACATCCTCTCGATGAGTTAGCATGACTTCTGTTTGCTGCATCATCTCTGCTTTTCTTTTGCATTTGTTCCCCTTGATCCTTCTCTTTTATGTGGTTTGTTTTCCTCAAAATTTGGTAATCCTCAAAAATTCTTAGAATACCTGAATAAACAACTACATTGGTTAGTGCTGGCTGGGATGGGACTTTTCCCTGCCTGGGTGTACGAGTCTTCTAGAGCAGTCCTCTCTCCTGAATTGGACGGAGGTCCTGGAAATGTCTGGGTGTGGCCTGCTGGCAGGAGCATAAATTCCAGCTCATGTCCCGTCACCATTGGGAAGTCAAAGGCTTCTCTCTGAGTGTGGTGAGAGGGCCTTAATTTCAGGAATTTTGATACATGAGATCCTGAAACGCTTTAAATTCTTCAAAACTGCACACTAAAAATAATAGGGCTAACAGGGAATATAGGGTTAAGGATAAACTACTTAAAATTCATGCAACATTATAATCATATCATTAGCAAAAAACAACCCTAATTTAAAACATACTGGTACTTTTTGTTAAATTCCTAACAAGTAAAAAATTTACAGTAAATATAGGGCTTTACCTTGAAAAAAGTAAGAGAACCTTGAAAGAAGGATGTGTGAGGTAGGTGTAGGCTACTGAGTTAGGAAAACAGCGCAAAATGCACTTGTTTGTGGGGAGTGCTGTGGAACAGGCCCCCCTCACCCCCATGACAACGCCAGCAGCATGAAGGGTGAGCAGGCGTGCGGGTGGTTGTGGGACACTGTGTCTGGTGCTGGTGTATCTAGGCTCAGCTTGCTTGGCTTCATCGCTTTTGTGGTGGCACAAAGCACAGTGTGCAGGAGAAATTGTGTATAAATCAGTGTGACTGCCACATGGTACTGACACTGCTCCTCTATCACTCAGGGCCCGCTAAGCCGACGGGAGGAGCGTGCTGGGGGCGACAGAACGTGGTTCCTCCTGCTGGGAGGCCCCTTCCTTTCCTTTATTCCTGGGTCTGCCAAGGAGGTCAGGAAGGGCACGTTTATACAAATGCCTGCAGAATCTCCTTCTGAGAGTTGTTCTCAGGACTTTTTCCTGGGGCTGCAGGCCAAGGCCAACCCTTCTGCGTATTAGAGAAGGGGTGCAACTGGCCCAGCTGTGCCTCAAGCACTTCTCATTGGCCCCGGCCTCCCTTGCTTATGTGGGTGCTTCTCTGTGGCTCTGGCTTCAGGACAAATCTCTTCCCAGCCTGCTGCGTAGTGGTTTCCCAGTCAATCCCAGTCACTCAGGATCCCCCGTTCCCGCTAACTTTCAGCAATTCCTCTGTTTGCAGCACACAGGTAGCATCCCTTCTTACTTTCTGATATGTATTTATTCTTTCTCTTATTATCTTTTCTGATATTTTAAAGCTTGGATTTTTGGCACAGAGAGAAATTAAATTCTGTGCGCTCAGTCCACACCTCAAATTGGATTTTTTTTTTTTTTTTTTTTTTTTTTTTTTTTTTTTTTTTTTTTTTTTTTTTTTTTTTTTTTTTTTTTTTTTTTTTTTTTTTTTTTTTTTTTTTTTACTACCTTGTGTTCTTTTGATGTTGGCCAAGGCTTTTCACAATTCTGCGCTTCAGTTCACTACCTGGAAAATGGGAATGATGGGAATATCAGTCCCGTCTGCCGCACAGGGACGGGGAAGGCCAGAGGGAGCGGGAGTCCTCAGTGCACAAAAGAGCAGCATAAATCGAAGTAGTTATTAGCTCAAGGAAGAGAAGCCCCTAACTTGGCAGATGAAAAGCTGAAGCAAGAGATGGGAAGCACTTTTGGCCAAGGTTGCCCAGAACCTCCAGCCTCTTGGCTCCTGGGACCCATTCCCCTTCCAGGCCCTGCCCCCACCCACAGGCTGCACACAAAGGGGGCTGCGGTTCTGGGGACAGAACAATTGAGGATCTGGAGGAGGCAGTGACTGCTGACCACAGGCCATTACGTCGGCCATGACTTCCTTTATTGTATCTGCTGTGCAGCATCAGTCTCTTCCAGTTCAGAGGCCAGCCAGGCAGTTCACTTGCGTCTGGGAGCTGGTCACGGCGCCCTCTCGGGGTTCCAAGGACATGTCAGAACTGGGCTCGGGCCCAGCAGGGCCTCCATCTCGAAAGGTGGCTTAAAACCAAAACTTGATGGCTTAAAACCACTTATAATTGCTCAAGACTCTACGGCTCATGGGCACTCATCCCATCTCATCTTTGGTCCACTGTGGTCAGGTAGGCAGCTCTCTGATCTAGGCCAGGCATGTTCACAAGTGTGGGGCTGCCTGGTTAGGAGCCTCAGCTCACTCGCCCTCGAGCAGGCTAGCTCGAGCTGGGCCAGGTGGCAGTTGCAGGGTTCTAAAAGAAAGCACGGAAGTGCACAAAGCCTGTTGAGGGTTGGACCTGGAACCAGTACCCTGGCACTTCCACCATATCCTGTTGGCCAAAGCAAGTCACAAGGCCAGCTTAGATTCATGTGGGGATGGAGGTTGGATCCACTGTCAAGTCACATTGCAAAGGACGTGGATATAGGGAAGGGGCAGGGTTGTGGTTATTTGTACAATCAAATCTGCATAACCCTCAGGTTCACATCTCTTTAAATAAATTTAAAATAAAGTGAGATAGACACAGAAAGACAGTGTTGGTGTGACTTTCAAGTCAGGGGAATGGCTTGTCCAAGGCCACACAGCTGGTGAGTGGCAGAGTTGGTGTGAGAACCCAGGACTTCTAAAGTAAGTACCATATGTCAAAACCAGCCTCGGTGATGGTTCTTCTACTGAACTGACACTGCGGGAAACCCATTAGGAAGCAATCTGGGTGTTTACATGTGTGTTCCTCTTTCTTTGTGTTGCAATTTCAGGAAGTCCAGAAAGGCCTGAGATTAGACTTCCTGGCTCTTCCTCTGGAAGGAAACCCTCAGGAAGAAGGATAGGACCCAGGATAGGGTCCTGATTCAGAGTCCTGTAAAGAACTTCACTCCTGCAATGTTCTTTCCTCTTTTCTGAGAAGCACAAGATGCAAGAATTTTATCCCAGCTGTGCCTGGGGCTTCTCAACCCTGCCACCCCACCCTAGTGAAGAAAGACCCTCATCCCTTGTTGCCAAGATCATTGCTACAGTTTCTTAACTGGCCTTCTTACCTTCAAACTCACCTCCCGCGCTGCTGCCCAAATCCACCTGCCAGTGGTGCCAGAGGAATCTCTCTAATCCCCAGCCTGATTGTACCTTCTCAGAGGGGAGGTTACCTTCTAGGAGCTTGTACTCTTAGGCATGAGCTCAGGAGCCAAGCCGATCCAGGTTTCAGTTTAGGCTCTGACACATGAACTGGGACAAACTATTCAAATGCTCTGAGCTTATTTCTTCACCTATAATATGGGCCTCACAAAATCTCACTGGGTTTATAAGTATTAAATATGAGAAATGAATGTAAAGGCTTAATGAAGTCATTGGTACATAGCTCAAGACGTGTTAGCCGGCTTTACTACTCCTGTTATTATTTTATGGCTCCCCATGGCCGTGAAATTCAGACAGGTAGCCTGACACCTGAGAGGTCCCAGCCGCTTCTCCAAGCTCACCTTTCACTACTGTGTGAGGCTCACATGAACCCTCTGCTTTATTTTACTTATTTCCTCATTGTATCCTGAAAATGACCTATATTTTCCCCCTTCCACAGCTTCTTACACCCTTTTACCTCTCCTCAGAGGCTTTCATACTTTTTCACTTATTTGAATCCTTGCATCCTTTGAGGCCCAGCACAAATCCTCCTCCTCCAGGAAGTCTCCCCTGACCACCTCAGCCCCCATGGGCACTCCCTTTTCTCACTTCCACTTATTTACTCTCTGTGCTGTGGCTCCTGTTGCTATGCTGGTTTACTGGCTATTTCAGCTACTATTGCTGCATCGTTTTATTATCTCCTAGTTTTGGTGGGTTAAGTGCCCCATTAGTGGCTCTTGACCAATGACTAATGGTGGGGATGCAGGGAATCCAAGCTCCCTTGACAGGGTTGGAATGACCCTGGGGAGTGACTTGGTACACTGTGGAGTTAGCTGCGGGATCAGGCGGAGCTGCCCACTGCAGAGCTGTGCCCAAGGTCATGCCCACGGGCTGGGCTTCTTCTCCACCCTGTTCTGTTTTCCCCACTCCGTTACTGGTCTCTCTTGGGGCATTTAATAAGTGGCCTTCCCATGAACCCCATCTCAGGGGCACTTGTGGAGAATGCACCTGAGACAGACAGGGTGCCCTGAGGGAGAGAGACAGGCAAGACTGCCCCTGGGACGAGGGGCTGCTCAGCCCTGACCCTCATTTCTGTAGAGCTGAAGTAGCCTCTTCATTTCCCAGAAATGATGCCGCCACAGGCATTGAGGAGTCACCTGTTTTCACACCAAATTTAGCTGATGTGCTTCTCAGAGCTTCTCAGCCTCGCCGGCTCTCAGTGCTTGTGCGGTGGAGAGTCCCGGCATCTCGCTCTTCAGACTACACGCCTCTCAGCCTTCCCCGGGGGGGAGGGCCTGCTTTGCCACAAGCTCCATCGTACCCACTGTGGGAGGAGTCACAGTGGCTCTGGTCACCACTCTGGCCTGAGGGGACACACTGAGGCCTTCCCATCACTCTGGGCTCAGATGAAGTGCTCTGCCATGGGGTGCAGGGCTTAGCTTTCCCAGATGCTGCTTGTTGCACCCCAAACCTTCAGAGGAGTGTTGTTAATTCCCTGTGAAGCTAACCTTGACCTATGAGATATAGGAGCCAGCAGGAGCCAGGGATAAATTCCTCCCTTCTTCTTCCTGACGGCCTGTTCCCAGGCTCAGGGATCCCACATGGCCTGTCTGCAAGACACCCCAAGGAGCTGAGAAACTGACTGTGAGGCTGTGGCCAGCTCTGTAACACCCCACCTTGAATTTGCCTTCCCTCCTTCCCTGCCTCATTCCGCTGTTTATTTCACTCTTGCTACCCTGGATTGTTCCTCTCAGGAAAGCCTTAGCACATCAGCTGTCCTCAGACTATTTTCCAGGACACCGAAGCTGGCCCTTTATTGGTGGTTGAAGGGCAGTGGTGCCAGTGGAATAGGTTGAGGATGAACAGGTTGTGACCAGAAAAGAGGTTGTGTGTGTGTGCGCGTGCGCGTGCAGAGAAATAGCGGTGACCTAGGATCTCCAAGTCTGCTTCTTGGGTTTAGGACTCCTTCATCCATTGCAGTATCTTCCCACCTGAGCTCCCTGCTACAACCCTGCCCCTTCCAGGACACTGCTGGTCCAAGTGGTCTTTCTAAAGTATGAAACCTGTCATACCACTTCCCCGTTTAACAACACCCTTTCAGGGCTTCCAGTGCCCCGGGGGAAAGGCTAGACATTTTAGCCCAGCAGGCAATGCCTGCATTCCCACTTTAGGAACTGCTGCCATTTCCCTAGAATCTTCACACCCTTCTTTACCCTCACCATATTTCTGCATATTGTGTTTCCTCCTCCACATCCTTCAAAGTTCAACTTGAATGTTACCTTCGCATGAGGCTTCTCCAACCACCCTCTATTTCCTGGCAGAGCGCGTGTCCCTCTCCCTCCCTCAAAGTGTCTCATGTCCCTACAGACCTTTAGTGCCTCCGCATGGTCCCTGTAGTTCTTGGTTTACTTGTGCATCTCCCACCCTAGAATGGGAAGTCCTTGAGGTGCTGCACATAGTAAACTCAGGAGACAGGTCTGTATGAACGAAGACTTTCTTACACATTTCTCACAGGGTAGATCCTGTCCCAGGGCCAGACAACTCACCCTCCAGTTTGCACCCAGGCATGCTATCCTGATGTCACTGATCATACCCTCCGGCCCCTACAAGACTTGGTTCAGAAGGATGAAAGGGAAGATGAATCAGGGTGCAGGGCATTGATATTACAGCGCCCACATGCCAGAGGTTCCAGTCCTTTGGCTGGTGGGGTCACTGGTTGTAGAGTTCCAGGCAGCCGTCCCATGTTCTCAGGCCTTGGTGGAGATGCTTTCAGTGGAGGCTCCAAGGGGTGGGGTACTTCTGGTTATATACCTTCAGTCTGACTCGCTGGCCCTCCCAGTTCTGTGAGCCCTCTCCTAGCCTCTTCTGTTCAAACCAGCTGCAGTGGATTTGGTTGTTTTCAACCAAGATCTCAATCAATTTAATGAGAGAAAGTAGGAAAGAGTTTAGTTGGTCAAATTTTAGAGCTGTCATGTACCTGTAACCTTGAGCGAATTACTTACCTTCTCTGTGCCTAGATTTCCTCATTTGTACAGTGGAAGTATATAATAGTAACCATCTCTAAGAGTTTCTGAGAGGATGAAATGAGTGTTGAGATCATCTATTACTGTCTAGCCAAGCATGACAACATTTACTGGCTTAAAACAAGAATTTGCTGTTATCTTTCATGGTTCTATGGATTGACTGTTCTCAGCCGGCTGGTTGTTGTTTGGGTCTACCGTACAATTTCAGTCAGCCCAGCTGCCATCATCTGAGGGATCATCTGGGCTGGAAGCCTGAGACGGTCTGCTCCCATGGCTGTTATTGGAGGGTGGCTGTTTGCTGAGAGCTCAGCCAGGGCTATCAACTCTCGTAGTCACACATGGCCTCCCATGTGATTGGGGCTCTGAGACCAAGCATTCCAAGGACCTCAGGCAGAAACTGCAAAGTGTCTCATAGCTTTTAGCCTCAGATATCACTTCCATTGCATGCTATTGGTCTGTTATTTGGTCAAGCAGGTCACTTTGGCTAGCCCAGATTTAAGGATAACATTTCATCTTCTGTTGAAAGGAGCAAAATATTACAGCTTCTTTAATTTATCATGATGAGATCCTGCATAGAAGGCACAACGCATTCAGTAAATATTAGTTTTTCATTTGCCCCCTTTCTGTATTCATCCAACCAGTTTTGAGGTTGGGAGGAGCCAGTTCCATCTATCCACCAGCTTCCCCTCTGCCTTACTGAGTGCTAGCCAGTCAGTGTACACAAGTGATAGGCAGGCAGGGTGTAGGCTCAGAGCCACCCACATTAGAATGTAGCCTGATGTATCAGGAAGAGCCAGGAGATTGGGCTTCTAGCTCTAATTACTCCACCAAGTTACTTGATCAAGTCCATTAATCTCTCTGAACTCAGTTTCCCCATTTATCAAGTGCGGCATTAAATTGGATGAGCTTTACAGTCCTTTCTGGCCTGCCACTATGTGATTCTACTGATATACTAGAGGTTCCTCAGAACCATACCGGGGCTCTGGGGACTTGCAAACTCATGGCCAGGATGTGAGACTTGATGTTTTTCTATCCTCACTGCAGGGACTGTCCCGATTTTCATCTTTGGTGTCACTGAGCCCTAAACCTTGCCCAAGTTCTCAAGGGCCTCAGAGGTGCCTGACTTCTAAGCCAGTCCTGGCTTGATTTCCCCTTATGCGCTCTGAAAGTCCCTTTTGAAAATGAGGTATTGGTAGCATCAAGTTGATGGGACTCCCCACTGCTTTGGCTCTTCCTGGGAACTTCCTTGCTTATGACTGAGACCCCTGCAGCTGCCTGGCTCATAGGCGGTGAGGCCACTGTTGGACAAGCTCAATTTCCAGCTGATTTCCTGAGAACTTTATGCTGAAGCGAGATGTGATTCTTAGCAGGACTGACAGCATTTGGAGATTTCTTACGCCTCACCCTACTGCAAATGGGAAAGTTTCTGCCTCTGGAAATATGACCAAAGCCTGTGCCATTATTGCTTAGGTATGTCTACCAGGAACCACCACCGGGCTGTGGGAATTGAGTATAATTACAGTGTGGGATAGAAAAAAGTTTCAACATACAGTGTCCTCTCTCAGCCATCCTCCTGGTAACTGTCTCATGATGATTTCTTGGAATTTAAGATGAGCTAAGCCTTGAAGAGGGTGAATTTAGCTAGAGGCAGGGAAGAGAAAAGAGATTTACAGGATGGAAGAGGGAAGTCCTGAGGGAAGCCCAGGAGGTGGAACTGAGGAAGCTGTATTGTGGGTAGTAAGGGGGATAGCCTGGCTGAATGTGGAGGCCACATCACATTGGTGAAGGTGACACAAGTGTTCAGATGTAGGTGGGACCTCTTTGCTTGCCTGCATTCATTCATTCACTCATCATCAAGGCCTTGCTATGTAAGACACAAGACTGACTCCTGGGACTAAGATGAACAAAACAGAAACCTTCCCTGCCTGACAGTCTAGAGGAGGAGGCAGGTGCTAATCAAATGGTCATGCCAATAAATGTGCAGTTTCAACCTTGGCTAGCGACACCAGCAACACTGTGAGGAGAGGGGCCTTACCTGACCAGGGAGGTCAAGACAGGCTTCCCTGATGTCAGAGTCATGATGTGAAGGATGAATAAGCACCTGCAGAAGGGGAGAGGGAAGAGCATTCTAGGTAGAGAGATAGCATGTGCAAAAGGCGTGGGCAGGGCAGAAGGGAGCATGCCAGGCACTAGGGTCCCAGAAGAGGTCAGTAGGGGAGGGTAAGTGAGACTTCTTTTCTTGTTTATCGTTGAGCTGGGCCTTTAACCCTAAAACAGTGGGAAACTACTGCTGACTTTTAAGGCCAGGAACTGTTGATATGATCTGATTTACATTTTGGCAATATCAGTTAGGCAGCATTGTGGAAGATGGATTGGAAGTGGCAACAGTGGGTGTAGGAGAACAGTTAGAAGCAACTGTATTTATCTCGGCCAGGTGACTCAGGTGGTCGAGATGGAGATGACTGGGGAGATCTGAGAGATATTTAGAAGGTAGATTGGCACGGTTTGGAGGTGGGCTGGCTGTGGAAGTGAAGTTGCAAGACCAATGCCCCATCTCTAGTTTGGGCATCTGAATAGATGCTGTTGCTGCCTACTGAAGTGAGGAGGATGGAGGAGGGCTCAGCTGGTGGATTCACTTTGGGAAATTTTAAGGCTGGGAAGTTAAGAGGGTAGATGACTCTCAGGGTCTGCATCTTGGGTGGCCATGAATCCCAGAGCTACGTCTGAGTTGTTGGGTCTGTGTGGTCAGAGACATTGTGGTGGGAACAATTAATGCAGGGCCCACTGATCCTCCACCTAGGAGGAAGTAGATGAGATTAACCTGGAGGAATGGGGAGGGGTGCTCCAGCCCTGGAGGGAGGTCAGCATTCATTATGGGGGAGGTGTGGCCTGCAAAGGATGGAGAAGAAAAGACAGATCCCAAAGCTGAGCAGTTTACTGGGCAGAAGCATTCATTCCTGCCAGGTTCTGTGAGGTCAAGGAAGTGCACACCAAAAACGTCTGGCTTTGCATCATGGCGGCCTCTCAGCCAGCACACTGTCACTCTCTCACAAGATGTTAGCACCTTCTCTTCCAACCACACCCTAGTGTTCTTCTGTGGGTCCCAATCTCTACTTGATCTAGAGCTTAGAATCAGTCCTGTCAATCCTCATGGAAGCCACCTGAAAGCAGAACAAAGGAAGAGCCTTCAAAAGCTTTTGTTTAGCTGCTGGGAATGAGCCCTTTGGAAAGAGTTTGTGGGAGGCAATTGCTGGAAGGTGGTGTTTTCCAAAGGAAACTGTCACTGAACGCCATTCCCTTACCCCCCACCTTTCCCTTGTTCTCCATCCCCCAAGAAGGGAATAGAAACAAGGCATCAAATTGGCCTTTCAGATCTATAGACTACCGTTAGAAAACCAAAATTCTATGGTCTCTGATGAAGCTTGTAATCTGGCATTCAATTCAATTCACTTAATTAGATCCAAGTCAATTCAATTCAATTTAATTCAAATTTATCCATGAGAGTTTAATGTGCTGGAGAAGGTGGGAGAGAGGGTGACCTCAACGTTTCAGAGGCTAAAGTGATTGAATATCTTAGAGGAGCCCATCGAGCTGAGGGTACCAGGCCAGGTCCAGGGTCAAAGAGGCTTGCCCTGGGACCAGGAAGAAAGTGGTCCAGGGCCAGCTTCTTGAAAAGATGGCTAACACCATTTCTCTCCTTGCTGGGGTGGGAGCACATGGAGATGCAAGAGCTGTTCCAGCCTAGCCTGCCATCTGCCTTGTTCTCAACAAACTGATCTATTGCTCACTACCCCCCACCCCCAAAGGTGATTGGCTAGTTTTCCTAAAAAACACACACACAACAGTTTTCGGAGCCTAGCCAGTGTGGCACAGTGTTTGAGCATTGACCTATGAACCAGGAGTCATGGCTCAATTTGTGGTCAGAGCACATGCCTAGATTTCAGCCTCTATCCCCACTGAGGGGCATGCAGGAGGTAGCCAATTAATGATTCTTTCTCATCATTGATGTTTCTCTCTCTCTCTCTCTCTCTCTCTCTCTCTCTCTCTCTCTCTCCCTTCCTCTTTCTGAAATCAATAAATACATTAAAAACATAAAAAGCTATCTTCGGAGAAAGGGGAATAACCAATAGGTTGCTGCAGGACAGCATGGGAAAGGCAGACTATAGGACTAACGCTATGACTGCTTCTCAAGGCAGCTCAATTGTCAACACCAAAGGTCCTCCTCCCACTCCCACCTGATCTGAACCATCAACTCCAGCCTCAGGCCAGAACACCCACCATCTCCCAGTGCTCCCTGGTTTCTGAAGGAGCTGAGGCACTGAGCTGTACTACAGATTCAGGCGGCTGAGGTACAGGGAAACTAAGGGGTCTGAGAGCTCTTCTGCTAAACCATCAGCTCACTGATGGCAGATCTGTGTCCTATGTATCGCCCTGACCCAGAGCCCATCCTGCTCTAAATCAGCACTACTTAGATAAGTATTGAGTTATCGAGGAAAACATTTGTTCATGGCCCCACAACCAAGAAGGAGAAAAGCAGGTCTAACCCGTTACCCTCCTTCACCTCCCCTTGGGGCAGCCAGAAGCAAGGTCCTATCTCAGCCAGACTTACTTAGCAGGAGAGGGCAGAGCCACTAGCTAAGCCATGTTACAGATGAACAAACTAAGGCTCAGAGACCAAATGACTCACCCAGTTACATGGAGCATTTAGTGGCAGGGACAGGACAGCCACATGGGCAGGGCACACTATTTTTAGATGGCAAACTTCGGGTCTGCCTCACCGCTGCCTCAGCTTCTCTGAGCCCCAGTCTTTTGTTGTGGGAAACTGGGCTAATAATCCCCATCTCATAGAGCTGGGTGGAGGAGGGCATGGGGCAGTGATGTGAAATGGCTTGCCAGGCCCTGTCACAGGGTAGGCATCTGGTCCATGGAATGACAGCCAATATGAGAGAAAACCAAGACTGAGATAAATATACTGTACTGATCCAGCTCTAACTCTGTGCAGGCACTCCTCTGAGTGCTTCACATGCATTAATTCATCTATGAAATGTAAACTTCTGTGGCCATCCCCATTTTACGTGAAGAAACAGCCACTAAGGTGTCCAAAGCCACTCAGCCTGGAAGCAGCAGAGTTGGGATCCCCCAGGTGCTGTGTGGTTCCCAAGACCATGTTTCCAGGCCAGTGCCTTCTGCTGCCCATCTCAGGCTGCTGTCCAGACCATTACATTTCTCCCCTTTGAACCTTCCTTCCCAGCAGCCATGAGATGGAGGAAGCCCACCAGGAAGCTCCAGCAGCCACAGTGGACTCTGAAAAGCCATGACCAGGCAAGGAGCTGAAACCTGCCACCCCTCCTCCCTCATCCCCTGCTAGGAGCCAGCCTGGGCAGATGAGGGGCTGAGCCAGCCCACCTAGCCTCTGGCAGTTAGGAATCTGCAGAGGGTTAAACCAGGAGAAGACTCCTGCGCTGCTGAGTCACCTTGTGGCACAAGCAGGGGCTGTTGGCTCTGCATCTGCTTGCTCTGGTCTCACTGGTGAAAACGGCACTTGGTTCAGAGGCCTGAGCTAGGGGAGGGAAGCGGCCAGGTGCTATTCAGCTTGTTAAAGTGTTCCTCCTCACACCGCTTCCCTCCATCCCTGCAGCCTGGCCTGAAGCACCCGTGCTTCTGCTCAGTGTGCCTGGAGCAGGTGGCTTTTACTCTAGGGAGGATCACCCATGAACCTCGCTGCTTTCCTTATTGGATGCTCAGGCCTTTAGCAAAAGCAGTGATGTTCATCTTCCTCCCTGAGCCCTCCTCCCTTCTCTAGACCCACTGACCCCTCACAGAGGGAGCAACCTGCACCACCCCCATCGCATGTTAAGAGGCATTTGGGTCACAGCAAGCAATTTCAGCACTAGTGTCACTTATCCTCATTCATTCATTCATTCATTCATTCATTCATTCAACAAACATCTTTGAGTTTCTGCTGGGTAATGGAAGATAGACCTCAACAGGACCCCCTGCTCACTGCCATCCTGGGATAGGGGTGTGATTAAGAAGCTCTGGGTGCTCTGCGAGGGGGCTGTGAAGGGGCCTGGGAAGAGGTTTTACCTCCAGAATATAATGCTGCTCTTCGTGACAGAGGGCCATGCACATGGTCTGGCCGCCTCCTTCTTTGGGCAGCCAAAGCCAGAAGGAGGAGGGAGCTGTCCAAGGGGCCTCTGCAAGTCCCAAGCCATGAAGACTTCAAGAAAAGACTTTCTTCCAGCCAGCAGATTGGAAAAGATCAAAAGATCAGCTAAGGGACAGAAGACAGGCTCCGGCAGAGCGGGTGGGCGGGACACGGATCAGTGCCACTCCTAGGGACAGCCAGTGGGCAACTTGTCGCAGCTGCACATGCTCTTCCCTTTGACCCACGGAACTCAATTCCAGGACCAGTCGTTCAGATAAATGTGTGAAGTGTGTACTTGGCCATTCATCGTAGCATTTTGTATAAAAGAAAAAGATTGAAAGTCAGCTGAATGTTAATTAACAGGGGACTGATCAATAAACAGTGGTGCCCACACCATAGAGTTCTGCATGGCTGCTGAACAGAACCACCGCATAGGCAACCTTAGCCACACCGCATAGCCTAGGAGACCTCCCACAGAGGTCAGGATAATGACATAGCACTATTCTTTAAAACCACTGAAAAAGAGCGCCCTCTGTGATCCAATAGGAAAAGGGCTTCAAGATATATAGATTTGCTACCATTTTTGTGAAAAAAGAGTAAATGAACACACACACACACACACACACACACTGCTTTTGCAGATGCTTTAGTGTCTGGAAGGCTTTAAGGCTTTAAAGAAACCAGTGGGCTTGGAGGCCTCCAACGAGCAGGGGCCAGGAGGAGAGGACTCAGGGAGAAGGAGACTGTTTTCCTGTCAGATCCTTTTGTACTGTTTGACTTCTTTTCCGAAGGCCTGTATTTTCTATTGTAAAAATATACACATGTGCACTAATTAATGGCTCAAATGGCCTCTTGGCACAGCTACAAAGGATGAGGCAGAGGAATTCCAGTGTGTGAACTCCAGGCTGCAGGCCTCCCTCCCTCTGTGCTGTCGTGGGATCCAGGCTCCTGGCCTGGGGTCTGGAGACAAGGCCTGGGAAGGTTCCCAGAAGCCCCCAGGCCCTGCCCACACAGGGTGGAGTTTTAGTTCCTGTGGTGTTTGCTTGTCAGGCTAGAGTCTCTGTCCTTCTCCATCTCCGTTGCCAGATGCAGCATGGATGCCAAGAGTCCATTCCATAGCTGACCCCACTGAGCCCAGAGATGCTCAATCTATTAGTTATGGTGGAAGATGCTCAGGAGACCTGATCCCCTAAGCCAGTTCCTTGGCTGAGTGACATCGGGCAAGTCACAGCACCATGCTGAGCCTCAGTCTTCTCATCTGTGAAGTAGGAACAATATTTTGTTTCAGAATTGCTGGCTCACAAAGGCCCTGGATAAAAGATCACTCTATATGGATTCCTGCCTCTTCCTGAACTCCCATAGGTTTGCTTCCTAGGGAGTGTGAGCTCCCAGGAGGTCATTCTCATCACTAAGGAAGCAACAGTATGAATGTGGGCCAATCAGACATACTGGAGAAGCAGGTGAGCACATTAGTTCACCAGACCACGGAGCACAAAAAACTTCCTTGCCCACATCCTTCCTCTTTAAATTATATTGATTCAGGCCCAATCTTTGCCTACCACCAACTTAGCTGAGACTTAACTGCATAGATCCCTGGGAGAAGGAAGGGTGTTAAGGCTGACCTTTCCCCAGAGGTCTGTCTCAATAAAAATCACCAACCTACCACATCGGGTCCCATTTGGGTACCGTTTGGTGCTTCACACAGATTAACTGATTTTATCTTCATAGATGCCCTATAGGGAGGAAGATTCAATTGTCCCATTTCATAGACAAGGAAAGTTGAGGCACAGAGAGATTTACAGCTCAAGGTCACACAGCTGCAAAAGATGGAGCTAGAATTTGAAAGCAGGCAATTTGGCTCAGAGTGAAGAGGAAAGAGAGATATGTCAGCTAGAGATGGAGACCCAACTGAGAGGAGGTCCAAGGCAATGAGGAAACCCAGGGTGGGTGGCTGTCACAAGTGCCCAGGTATTCCCCCCGCCACCATTATCCTCCCTCCTGGCTTGCTCCAGCCAGATGGGGAAAGCAAGCAAAGCAGGGGGAAATGTCCTGTTTTCTCAGAGCTTTAATCTTTCGCAAGGCCACCAGATTGTCTTCCAATACACCAGGATGCAGGCAGGGGCTTTTGCCAACAGCCTCAGGTTGGTACATGCCAGAGTGCTGTGTGTTTGGTCTACATGAGGTTTTATTCATTTTACTTTTTTATTGAATTTATTAGGGTGACATTGGTTGATAAAACTGTATAGATTTCAGGTATAACACGTTGTATTGTGTTTTTACCACCTCAAGTCAAGTCTCCTTCAATCATCATTTATCCCCCTTTTACCCTCTTCTACATCCTCCCACTCCCCTTCCCCTTGACACAGTTATACTATTGTCTGTGTCCACGAGTGCTTTTTCTCAATCCCTTCATCTTTTTTACCCAGCCCACAACCCTCTCCCCTATGACAGCTGTCAGTCTGTTTTCTATCTAAGCATCTATTTCTATTTTGTCGGTTAGTTTATTTTGTTTGTTAAGATTCCACATATGAGTGAGATCATGTGGTACTTGGCTTTCTCTGATTGGCTTATTTCATTTAACATAATAATCTCCAGGTCCATCCATGGTGTTAAAAAGAGCAAGATTTCCTTCTTTATTCTATGGCCAAGTAATATTCCATTGTGTAAATGCACCACAGCTTTTTTATCCACTCTACTGATGGGCACTTGAGCTGCTTCCAAAGCTTGGCTATTGTAAATAACATTGCAATGAATGTTGGGGTATGTTCTTTCGAATTTGTGTTTTGGATTTCTTCAGATACATTTCCAGAAGTAGAATCACTGGGTCATAAAGCAATTCCATTTTTAATTTATTGAGATTACTTCATACTGCTTTCCACAGTGGCTGCACCAATCTGCATTTCCACCAACACTAGGGTGTTGGTGCACTAGGGTTCCTTTTCTCCACATCCTTGCCAACACTTGTTTGTTGATTTAATGATGATAGTAGCCATTCTGACAAGGGTGAGGTGAGTATCTCATTGTAGTTTTAATTTGCATCTCTCTGATGATTAGTGACATTGAGCATCTTTTCACACATCTATTGACATATGTATGTTCTCTTTAGAGAAATGTCTTTTAGGTTCTTTGCCCATTTTTAAATTGGATTGTTTGTGGTGTTTTTTTTTGTGTGTGTGTGTGGTTTTTTTTTGGTGTTGAGTTTGATAAATGCTTTATAAATTTTGGATATTAACTCCTTATGAGATGTATCATTGGAAAATATGTTCATCCATACAGTGGGTTGTCTTTTCATTTTGTTGTGCAAAAGCTTTATACTTTGATGTAATCACATTTGTTTTTTTTTTTCTTTTGTTTACTTTGCTTGAGGTAATATATCAGAAAAAATATTGCTACGAGAAATGTCTGAAATTTTACTGTCTATATTTTCTTCTAGGATGTTTATGGTTTTGAGTCTAACATTTAGGGCTTTAATCCATTTTGAGTTTACTTTTGTGAATGTTGTAAGAAAGCAGCCTAGTTTCATTTTTTTGCATGTATCTATTCAATTTCCCCAACACCATTTATTGAGTAGACTAACTTTACCCCATTGTATGTTTTTGCCTTCTTTGTTAAATATTAATTGACCATAGAGGCATAGGTTAATGTCTGGCCTCTCTATTCTGTTCCATTGTTCTATGTCTGTTTTTATGCCAGTATCATGCTGTTACCATGGCCTCGTAGTATAGTGTGATATCAGGTAGTATGATTCCTCCAACTTTGTTCTTTTTCATGATTGCTGTGGATATTTGGGATCTTTTGTGGTTCCATAAAAACGTTTGAAATATTTGTTGTAGTTCTGTGAAATACCCCATTGGTATCTTGATAGGAATTCTGTTGAATATATAGATTACTTTGGGTATGGACATTTTAATGATGCAAAATTTTTCCAATCCATGAACATGGTATATGCTTCCACTTATTTATCTTATTAATTTCTTTCTTCACTGTTTTATAATTTTCAGAGTACAAGTCTTTTATACCTTTGTTTAAATTTATTCCTAGGTATTTTTAATGAAATTGTAAATGTTGCTTTTTTTTCTTATTTTCTCATTTTTGCTTTCTGATAGTTCATCTTCTATATCTAAAGGCTAATATGCAAAGTGTCCCCTAGGAAATTTGACCAGGAGACCAGGAGTTCAGTCATTTGCTATGACATGTGCTGACCACCAGGAGGTGGCACGGAACAAAGGAAGGCCCCTTGCCAGGAGCCAGAAGGCCCCGATTGGCCCTAATTGTCAGCGATGCCTAGGGAGCCTACCTATCCATGAATTTTGTGCACTGGGCCTTTAGTTGGTGTATAAAAATGCAACTGACTTCTGGATATTTGTTTGTATCCTGCTACCTTACTGAATTCATTTATCAGTTCTAATAGTTCTTTGGTGGAATCTTCAGGGTTCTCTATGTACAATGTTATGCTATCTGCCACATGGGGTTTTAGAAGTCAGAGAAACCAGGCTAGGTTAGGCTTGGTCTCTTATCATGCCCACTGTCCAGTGTATGCTACATCACCTGCCTGGGCCTGGGGCATTCAAGCTCATGACCCCACTGTGTGAATGTCAAATCTCTTGCATCACAGAGGAGAAAGTCAGTTAAATGCACGTGAAGGATGTGGTGAGTCAGGCCTTTCACCCTTTCTCTACAGGTTTCAAGGAAACAAGAGTTCAGAGAGAAGTAACTTGCCCAGGTCACCTGATGCATTGGAGAAAGACCCTGAACTGAGATCTGGGCTCTGAAGACAATGCTTTTGCTTCTCTCGGTGCAGGTGAAGGAGTTGGACTCAGTCATGCTCAAAATAACCTTCAGCCTCTGTTCACCTTCCACCGCCCACCTCCTTGCTGAGGCCTGGGAAAGGAAACCTCTCCACCCAGGTGCACTTGTCACTGTTCCCTTGCTCATTTGCATGTGCCTCTCTCTGTGCTGAGGCCACTTTACTCAGGGTTGTTGTAGGGTTTCATGTGGGTTGCTCTGTCTTTTGCTGAAAGACAAACCATGAAAACCATGCCTGGTGGGGGTGTGCAGGGTCACATGGCTGCCTCTGTGGCCTGCACATCTGGGGTTGTGGCAGGGGCTAGGCTTTGAGGACCTCTGCTTTCCCTCCAGCAAGCCCTTATTCCAAAATAAAGAGCAGGAGGAGTCCATGAATAAAGAGCTGTCACAGAGACAGGATGGACAGACCCCCTTCATCTGCATGAGAGTCTCCCTTCCTCCCAGGGCCAGCCCAAGTTCATCTTTGATTTCTAGATCACATGACCTGCCATCACCCTCTGACCATTTAGGCCAATGAGTCCCTCCCTGACTCATTGCCACTTTTCCACCTGCCTGCAGTTCCTGTTCCTATGTTCCCTCCCCTTTGCTGAAGTCAACACTTCCAAGGTTCCTTTAAGCCAAGCAGCAGCATCCTTTTCCTGAAGGGCTGGCTTCAATGACAGCCTGACCCTCTGAAGCCTGCAAGTGCCCTTTCTTCGGTCTCCTCGCACACCCCTGCCTCTGGCTGTGACACACTTCCTAGCCTGGGTGAGGTCTGACTGTGAGGTTGCCCAGGATGGAGCAGCACCCACAAACTCCCAGAGAGAGAGTCACCATGGAGGGAGGAGATAGGCTCCTGACCACAAAGGTTGTGAGACCCACACACTATGGCAGACACAGCCCTGAGGTCTGCAAGTGGTCTCCAGCTAAGGTACAGCCCTATCCAGGGCAGGGAAGTCATTTCAATGACCTTTAAACTGTTTCAATAATTAGTTTATTGTTATAACAACTGTGATTATCATGTACAGCTTTGAATGCAGTTTTAAGACATGTTAACGCTCACAACAACCCAGGAGGCTGAGCAGATGCTATGACCCTTCTTCCCTCCTCATGTCAGGGACCAGTCTCATTGGTTGAGGGCTCCAAGTTGGTCTCCAGGCTGGATTCTCACTTGCCAAACCGCATACTCTACTTACTGTATATGCCTCCCCTTCAGAGCCTTAACATCATAGAGCAGTGGCCCCTGAAGCACTGTTGAAGTTCCTGTTCTTGACTGTCAGCAAGTCCTTTAACCTGCATCTCTGATGGCTCATCTGAAAGGGATGTAAGGAAAGCTATCTTGGGGTTGAAGAGGACACAGAATGAAATGCTGCCCTCGGCACCCCTGGCACCTGGCAGTGCTCTGTCGTTCTGGCGGTTAGAATGGGAAAGCACCTTCCTGCAGGGAGGAGTTCTGCTCTCTTCTCTGAGGCCAGACTCCTCCTGCCTTGGGAGGTGAGCAGCACGGCCTCTGCTGTGGGGCTGGTTGTTGTCTGGCTATTTCCCTGCCCTGCCTCTCCCTCATCCCAGGGGAAGTGGCATAGTGGGATCAGCTTCTGCACTTCCACAGATAAGGGAACAGAGAAGCTTGACAATGGCTTCACTCAGCAAGAAAGAGCCAACCAGGATGGAGCCAGAGCTCTGAGCCCCAGCTCCAGAAGGTTTTCCTGTGACCCTTCCCTGGTTCTTTGTTCATGCTTCACTTGAGTTCTCTCCAAAAACTGCAATCAAGTTTCTAAAACCTCTCAAACCCCACACCAATGCCAATTGTCCACCTGCCTGGGCCAGGTGATGGCCCGTTGGCCCGAGGCACAGTGCTCAGTGCTTATTGAAGCACCTCGGCCTCCGGGGTAGTCTCTCATCTGCATTGTGGTCTGTTGCCTTCCCCCTCACCCACCCAGGGCAGCCTCTAACTGCTCTAGTGTACAGTCTGTCCTCTCTCTGGGCCTCAGGTTCCTCCGGTTCTAGGAGTCTCTGAGGTCTCAGTGGCTTTGCTCCTCCATGGTCCCTAGCGTGGAGGTGGCCGTGTCATCACCAGGGAGCCTGTGGTGCTCCCAATGGGGTCTGAACTGAAGCCAACTTGCTCCGAGTCCCCAGGGAGCCACTTTCCTCTCGATGAGCCTAGTTGGTTGGAACCAGCCTCTAATCAGAGAACACCCTGAGGACCCCGCTCCTCCCGGCCCTCCGCAAGGGCAGGAAGGAGGGGGGTGAGGAGTTGGGCAGGCAGGAGAAGTGCCCCTCCAAGTTCCAGGGCTGCCTTTGAAGTCACAGTTTGTCACAAGCAAGAGAACCAGACACCCCCGCCCCCCCGCCCATTTTCCAAAGCTTTTAGAAGCAGGGCCATGGACACCTGTTCCTCCGGACTTGTCCCAGGAGAGGTAGCTGGAAACAATTGCTCATGCTTCCTCAGGAGGCACCCTCAGTCTCCTGATCTGCTGGAAAAATAAATCACTATCATCAAGCCCCAGGAGTCCCAGACAGGACTGGGGAGGCCTGGCAGAGTCTCCTGGGCCTGCTTCATGACAGTGGCAAAGCTGCTCCCTGGCTGCTGGCCTTTGACCTCTTGGCTTCTCTCTTTCAAGGCTTCCGAGGCAGCGAGGCAGTGTAGATCTCTGACTTCTCAGATCCCCAACTTCAGGTTGGGAAAGCCCTAGTTCTAGAAGGTCCTGCTCTGCAACTTGCTGTGTGACCTTGGGCAAGTTACTCAACTGTCCTGAGCCTGTGCTTTCTCACCTGAGAAGTAAGGCAATGAGGCTAGACTGAGACAAGAAAGCCCAGGGCTATAACACATGGTGAGCCCCATCACTAGCAGCTACCAGGTCACCTCCATTTTACAGGTGCGGCCAGGATCTGTGCCCTAATAAGCTTCACCTCCCAGCTTGTTTGCAGAGTGCTTCCTCACTCCTGTGGGTGAGCCCATGACCACCCGAGCAGGGTGGGCCGGCCTCTGGCTGTGGCGCAGGCAGGGAGAGCCTGCCCTGCTTTCAGTGGGCAGACAGTCTCAGAGGAGCGGCTCAGTTAAGACCAGGGAACTAGGGACCCGCTAGTCAGAGAGAAGCTCCTGGGCTCCCCAGACCTCCAAAGAAATGCATGCAGATGTCAGAGAGGAGGTCCCAGGGAACACCTGAGGGCTCGTGGGCACTTCCTGGGTGCTGCCTGACTGGCTTTGGGGCCAGGACAACGTTTGGGGACTGCAGGGGGAAGGGCATTTTAGGGGGTTTGGAAACAGGCCAAGATTTGTTTAAATGCATGGTACAGAGGAAAGTGGACCTAAGTGACAGCCAAGACCCTATAGTTCTTGCCCTGGATTCTCCTCCTCTCTGGGTCTCAGAAAGAACAGGCTTTAAAAGGCAGGTTAAATTTGCTGATTTCTTCCTCAGTGTGGGCATCGTTCTCAGCACTTCACGGAGCTTACCATGTTCACTTTCATCATGTGTGCCTCAGAGATGGGGAGCTAAGGATGGCAGAGGTGGGCAGCTGGCCCAACGCACATAGCTTTCAAGGGGCCAAGCAAGAATCAGGGACGCAGGAGCCTGGAAGTCAGTGCTCTGCCCTGGTGCTTGGGGCCTTCCAGGCGGTGATATGCCAGCAGGACTCAGGGAGGGGGGCTGGGGGCGGGGAGTGGGGAGTGGGGAGCAGTAGCCTGTTCTGAAGGGGAAGGAGTGGGCTGCTTGCAGTGGGAGCTCCAGGCCCTGTAATCAGCGCTACAGCCTGCACAGAACTGCCATTAGCTTTGTTAAATGACTGCGTCTCCGTGGCAACCTGCTGGGCCTGCCCTTGAGACTGGGCTGGCAAGCAGCTCCCTCGGGCTGCAAAGCCGCCTCTTCTCCACCCAGATGTGCAGGAGACAGCAGGATTGGGAAGGCGGGGTCTTCCATCCAGTGTTCCTTCCAGAGGCCACTCAGCCTCTCAGGCGATGATGCAGGCGGGGAAGTGCTGGGATTGGCAGAAGGGCTCTGCGTTACCTTTGGGAGAAGCGGAGATGCCAGTTAAAGGTCTGTCCTCTCCGGGCACTGGGATCATGCTCAGCACAGTGACTCAATGAGGAATCAAAGCCCTGGGTGCACTGCAACCCCAAGGCCATGTATGTAGGAGTCAGCATGGCCGGACTGTCTCCCAGGCAGTCCCAGCAGCCTCCCCAGGAGGAGGAACTGTCCTCAGCTTCAGCTTTCGAGGAGCCATGTGGGTCCTGAGTGTGGATCCTGCTCTGGCGCGTGTGGAGCCCCAGTGGCCCCCTGCAGGCTTCCTTGAGGGGAGCCAGTGGGGGTGCTGAGAAGGGTGGCATTTCCCGGGGGGAGGGCCTGGGCTAGGCACTTCTGTTAGTTAATTAATTTGTTTCATTCTCAAACAAAGTGGAAAACAACCTCAGCAGCTGGCCCTGGAATTCCTCCAAGGGAGAGAGCAGTCTCCGCTGAGGAAGAGCTGTGGCTGCACCTTCAGGGCAGCAGGGACTGCTTCGGAGGAGGGCAAGCTGCCCCATGAGGAGAGGGGATTGGAGTGTGGGAGCAGGCTGTGGGGGAAGGTGAGAGGCAGCTGGGGAGTGGACATGATGGGCAGAGGACACCCAGAGGCCCCTGGTGTGCAGCCCTGTCTGCTGGGCAGTCTGAAAGAGGGCCCCTGACCCTGAGGAGCTGCAAGCCGAGGGCCTGAGCCAGGGACCCTAGCGAGCCCCCAGAGTCATCCAAGATTCGGATTCGGATTCGGAGGAGGGCTCTGACCTCCTCTGGTTCTGGTTTGGGGTGTAAGACCTGGCTCTCACAGGACAAGGAGGCAGGTTACACTTCACAGCAGGTTACACTCCGCAGGGGGGCCTGCCCCAGGCAGCCTCCCAGTTGATAGGCAGTGAAGTCCGGAGTCATATCCAGGGTCCCTGATTCTACACACACTGTAGGTGTTTGGCCAAAGGACAATGGTGGCACTGTCTATCTCCAGAGCCGCCTGCTCTCTTCTTCTTTTGGTGTCTTAATGACTCCCTCCACTCAGTCCCCTGGACTCCCAGTTAGAGAGGAAAGGGTATACAGACATTCCCACAGGCCTTGGTGACCCGGTCCCCAGGACGCTCTACCTCAAAACTGGCCTCTGGAGAGGGTAATGCTGAGCAGTGGGCACCGGGAGGAAGAGAGGGAGGACTGTGTGATTCTGATGCCGAGAGGCGAAGCTCAAGGCATGCCAGGAGCCATAAAACTCAGTCTAGCACAGCAAAGTGGCAAAAAGGAAGAATAAAACAACCGTCTATTTAAAAGGGTAACGACAGGGAAAAATACATTTTCATCAGCTCATCTTCTCGTGGCTGAGTCCCCGCAGCAAGCTTCAAATTCGAACGTTAGGAAATAAATCAAAATAACTTTGCTGTTTGGCCTCATTTTGCTGCATGGCTCATCTCTGAATTAAAAAGCAACAGGTACCCTGGTGTCTCTCCCAGAAACACAGGAATGGTTTTAAAATGCAATTATGGGGGCTGGTGGAAGGGAAAGGGAAAATGTTTTTCTTCGATTGATGTATGATTGCCCCCATGCTGTTTGGAATCGTATTTTCGCTGAGCTCTGCTAAGAAGTGCTATTTGCAGGAAGCCTGACAGACGGAAGCGATTGGGTTTGGCAGGTCTAAATGTATTATTTTAGCAGGTCTCCAAGGAAAGGTTCCTGGAGGGGCGCTGGCCTTTTAAAGTGCAGAGGACAAGGGGCTGCTCAGTCTCCATCCTGCTTGTCAAGACCAATCAGCCAGCCTGGAAACAGGCCTGAGCTTTCGGGAGAGGCCTGCCTTCTGGCCTTTCCCTCTCTCCCCCCGCACAGCTTCTCCCCTCCCCCTGCAATCCTCAGCTCCCAGCTGACAAGTCCCATCCATCATTCCTTCACCTAGCAAGGACTTTCTGAGTAAATCTAAGAGGCCCGACTCCATGCTAGGCACTGAGGCTTATAAGGGGATTTGAGTCAGGTGGAGGATAGGGGAGGCTGTGCCTGTAGCCCAGGGGGAGAGAAAGGGGTTTACTCAGCCATGAATCATGTGAATGTCAGGAAGACATCAGTGACAGGAACTAGGTGGCAGCTGTGGTGGCAGGTAGTCATGGTTCCCAGACAGAAATGTCCATGAAGCAATGGGACAACTGGAGGGCACCCAAAGCAGGATTATGACATGAGCAGGATACTCCTACCCAGTGGTCAGCACAAACTGTGTTTGAGCCACTCCTGTGCACTAGGCACTGCTTCGCATTTCCCAGCTCATTTCATCATGACCGTCACGTAACAGATTGGATTGTCATGCCATCTTACAGAGGGACTGAGATATAGGTACCGGAAGCATGTTGCCCGAGGCCACGCAGCCTGTGAGGAGCAGAGGCTGGACGTGAGGCCACCTCCTGAACGACTCTGCGGGGGGGAATCTGGCAGGGGCGGCCTCCTTCACTCAGCTAGGAATAAGGAATGCTGACCCCCATCCCTATGTTTGAAAAGTCAATGGTCATGTGAAGAAAGTGGTCATTCAAATAAAATTAAAAACAAACAACATTGTTAACTGATTTTAGAGAGAGGAAGGGGGGAGAGAGAGAGAGAGAGAGAGAGAGAGAGAGAGAGAGAGAGAGAGAGAGAAACATTGACATGAGAGGGAAACATGTATTAGTTGTGTCCCACATACACATACACCCTGACCGGGGATTGAACCCATAACCTGGGTACGTGCCCTGACTAGCAATTGAACCCACCATGTCTTGGTGTATGGGATGATGTTCCAACCAACTCAGCCACACCAGCCAGGGCTCAAATAAGTCTTTAAAAATACAGTACAGGATGATGGTGCAATAGCAAAGAGTTTTCCAACCTTCAGAAATAACACAGAAAGGGGCAATTGATTACGTTAGTCCTCTTGGAAGTTGAGGCAGGGAAGTCTTCCTGGAGGAGGTGGTGTCTAATGAGAGTTTTAAAGGGTGAATAGAAGTTTGTATGTATAGAAGAGAGCAGTACAGTACAGGGGATAACAGGGAGAAACACTTGGGTGAGAGATGAGGCCTGAGGTGGAAGGAGATCAGTGAATTTCTGATCCAGGTGAGGGGTAGGGTGGGGTCAGGGATGGGAGAGGTTGTGAAGAGGAGAGAAAGCTTAATTCCTCTTAAGAGAAAGCTTGGAAGGTCAGGGGTGCTGGAGTAGAGAGCTAACAGATTGTTCCAATGGAGGCTAAAGAGCAGTATTTTCTCTAGACCTGGGTTACTCAACCTCACCACTATGGACAGTTTGGAGCAGATAATTCTTTGTTGGGGGCTGTCCTGAACATTGCAGACTGTTTCACAGTCCTGCCCTCCACCCACTAGACACCACTATTGCCCACCCTCTCCCCACTCCCACTCCCCTCCAAAAATGTCTTTGGACAATGCCAGCTGTTTCCTGGGTGGCAAAACTAGACCCCATCATTTAGGAAAAAAGGAGGAATGCGCAAGAAGCAAAACAAGCATGCAAGGCTGGGCCTACGGGCGGGTTTTGCTTGGACAGTGCTTGTTCCAAGCAACTTGTGGGGAGAGGGGACTGAGGGGGAGACACTGGGGCCAGAGCCTCATGGGCAGACATGTAGACCCAGATTGACAAATACATACTACGTGTGACCTTCGTCCATGCCCAACGCAGACATCACTAGTCAGTGTCCTTGCCCACTAACATGGGGTCCCAGGCAGCCACCACAGCCAGCAGGATAACCCAGACAGAAAGCTGCTGCCCTCCATGGTAACAGTCTTCTCTGAGAAGAATTCTTTTCTCGGACCCGAGGGGACTTGCTATTCAAAGTGTTCCCTTCCCTTAGACATCCCTGATTCCAGTAGAGAACACTGTTTCTTCCATTGCCCTCCCTCCTCAGGAAAAGCCGGTTCTGAGGACCATGGGACCAGAGTGGGAGGGCATGTGGCTGCTTCTTCAGAGCAGGAGGGACCAGAGTAATGAGGGGCACAGGGCACAGAGAGGTGGTTTCAGTGGAGCCAGAAAGGGGTGATGGGCACAATGCCTGAGTCTGAGGATGAGGAGGTTCCGCTCCATAATCCCTATCTCACTCTGGGAGTCTGAGATTCTTTGAGATATTGGTGGGGTGGTGAGGGTTGGGGGTGGGTCACACAGCTTTTTAGCCCAGGGTCATCTGAGGGGCTCAGGCTTGAATGACCTTGGTCCTACATTTCCTGAGCCCTTGCCAAGCACCAGGCACAAAGCACACACCACTTATGCTCCCACAGACTCCCTGCAGATAGACCTCATCGCCCCATATTGTAGAGGAGGAAACTAAGGCTCAGAGACATTAAGTAGCTGCCCATAGTCACACAGCCAACAAACGCAGAGCCTGTGTCAAAACCTAATGTTGCCAACGGTGAGCTAGTTCCTCCACCACCATGAGCCTGGAGCCCTTGGGGCCTGTCCCTCAGAGGGCGAAGTACAGGTGCAGAGGGGATAAGCAGTCTGAGAGGCCACGTGACAAAGTGGTGAAGGACTCTAGGTTCAAATCCTCGCTCTGCCACTCTGTAGCTGTGTGGTGCCAGGTGCGTCATTCGCCTCAGTCCCCCCACCTGTCACATGCTGATAGCAGCTCTAGCTCATAGATCTGTTGCATGAATTGTTAAAGCTGAGAGCTTGGCACAGCGCCTGGCACGCAGAAAGTGCTCCTTGAGTGCTACCTGCAGCCACCGCTGTGCTGGTGGACAGCGGGAGTGGCCTCTCTGTCAGGACCCTCTGCTGCTCAGGAGCCTCCTCTCAAAGCTGTCCTTAGAGAGGCTGGCCCTGTATGTGTGCTTCTCTCTGAGTCTCAGATGTCATGGAGGGCAGACCTCAGCCCCGGCCTGAGCCAAATGTCACCAGAAAGGCACAGTCTGTGGTTTGTTGACACCCTGCCCCTAAGCCCTAGAAACCTGCAGTGCACACTGGGCCCCCAAGACAGAGGGCCTCCTGGAGCCTATCATGATAGAATGTGTGTCTGTGTGTGTGTGGGGGGGGGGATGGGGGGGGACGGGGGCTCTAGAACCAAGGGGGAAGCGGTGAGGGAAGCCACAGGGTGGAGTCCCATTGAGGGCTGGAGCAGCACTGGCTGGAGGGACAGGGTGTTGGGAGTGGCCTGTAGAGGGCTCGCACAGGCGGGAGTGGCAGGCCATTTGTCCAGCTTTCTGGTTACTGGTGTCTTTCCTTGGGCATCTCAGCTCAAGCCCCTGCCTCTTCAGGAGACAGGATGGTTTCCTGCAGTCAGGGGGCAGCCATGGACCTGGCTCAGCCTAACAGGTATTCCCACACAAGACACAAATCTGAGGTGAGCTCTGCACACAAAAAAGGGTGTGACGAGGCGCCATTTAGCAGGGGTGCCAGCTGCCAGGTCCCTTTTCAAGGGGTAGCTGTGAGCAGGGTTCATGGGTGGCACCTTATGGCCAGTCTTGCAGGGTAGCTTTCAGATTTGGTCCCGGCTGTGGAGCCTCTACGTTTGGATATCTGGTTCCCACAGAGATTGACTTTGGGATCAACTAAAATATAAACTAATAAAAGCGAAATAGTAAAATTAACCGTTTCTCCGAGACAGGGTAAGCCACGCCCACCAGCCAATCAGAGCGGCTGTATGCAAATTAGCCCAGCCAACATGGAGGCCGCCACTCACGGACCTGAGTAAATGGCAGTTTCCATTGCAGCGAAAGTGAAGCTGCGCCCGCTCCTCCCCTTAAACTGGCTCTAGCGAAACACACCTGTGAAACAA
>PVJC01012780.1:0-39096 GCA_004026665.1 Murina feae | reverse complement strand
GGGAGGAAGGGAGGGAGGGAGGGAAAGAATGGTTCACAGTAGCAGTCTCTGTGTAGTGAATCCTAAACTTTAAGAAGCATAGGCACACATCATGGCCATAATGTATAAAATTTCCTTTAGCTCACAGTTTCACTTGGAAATCCCACTTCAAAGATATCTATGATAAAGTATTATTAATTAAACTTTCTTTTTCTCTTTTAGAGAAAGAGGCTAGTTTTGAAATCATGTTCTCCTCTCTCCATATTAAATACAAGCACAGCGTGATCTACCTCATTTGGGCTTACACATGGTTGTGTCAGCACTGGGCTAAAGTAAAGAGTCTGTCCTGCCAACATATCACTTTTTTAAAGCAGGGCCATAGAAATAAAATAAATTATAACCTGTATCCATGTATGCGTACATCCATGTATTCTTTCATTTCTGAAAAAAATGTGACATTTACACGAACTTCAAGGTTAAAGTTTCTACAGCACAGATCAGATAACAGTAGCTAACATTGAAGTGTTAAAACAATTTTCTTTGCCCCATCCCCATAAGTCATTAACAACAACAAGAACAACAATGCTATTTTGACATCATACTAACCTGCTGGACAAAATGCCAGGGAGTGTAAACAAAATACCTTCATGCCTACCTCCCCGCCCCCGCAAAGAGTGTATCCTTCTAACAAATATAAAGTGTACTAACCTGGGCCTCCTTCACTTAATTAAGTGATCCAACAAGCCAAACCCAAGTTCCCTTGCAGAGATTAAGCAAACTGCTAGGAATATTCAAATTGTATTCAGAAGTAGTAAAAAGAAGCTGACCTAATCTCCTGTAATTACTGTCTCCTTGGTAACCCAGCATCTCCAGATTCAAGGGCAATGAGAACACTGACCCAAATCAACTCCACCTCAGACATGCAAGTGACAAGCCATCCATTCCGACCCAAAATAGAGGCACTGGAGTGTGAGAGGGAACCTGCAGAGCTGCTAAGCACCTTTCCCAAAGGGTCCCACAGGCATTCTTCCTACATAAGAGATAGTGAACTAGACATCTTAGCTCTAGAGATTATTTTGGGGGGTTGGGAGAGCAGATGACCAAAAAGAAGGTTGTTTAAAAGGTATTAGTCTGGCGCTAGCCGGTTTGGCTCAGTGGATAGAGCGTCGGCCTGTGCACTGAAGGGTCCCAGGTTTGATTCCCGTCAAGAGCATGTACCTTGGTTGTGGGCACATCCCCAGTAGGGGGTGTACAAGAGGCAGCTGATCAATGTTTCTCTCTCATTGATGTTTCTAACTCTCTATCCCTCTACCTTCCTCTCTGTAAAAATCAATAAAAAATATTTTTAAAAAAGGTATTAGTCTACAGTATTGAGCAGGCTACTTCTATTGGAGGTTAAACCTAATTAAGGCTTTTCAGGGTTGGGTCAGCCCTCATTGCAGTACTCAGGGTGCTACTCTGCCGCCCCCTCCTCCCCTCCATCAGCACCCCTACCCTTTACAAGGGCATTAACTCCAATTCCGAACTGATAATAGTTCTTTCTCTTCGGTGCTGCAAATAGTCAACAACTGTGGTCAGATACTATGCGTAACACAAACAGGGTCAAGAATGCTGGTTGCCATTGCAGTCCTGTTTAAATTAGGATTAACCAGCAGTCCCTTCCGTAACCAAAACAAAACAAAGCAAAATGCCTTCTTGGGCAGCTCTGTGCCTGGAGAGTGGCTTTAACCCACATGCTCAAAAGGTCCAAACGCAACACAGTAGCACCATTAATTTTTACTAAATTAAATTTCTCAAAAGTAGAAAAAGCATTATCAATTGGGGGTGGGGGAAGGTTGGGGGAATAAATCACATATTCATTTATTCTGCAACCTGTATATAATCTGGATAAGCTAATGGCAGTGCCCTAGAACTCACTAGTCATGAGTTACAATGGAATTTAATGGAATTAAAAACCCAATCACCTCTCCCGCATTTCACCCCTCACTATGCCCCAATATATGATACCCATTGTCTTCTTACATCTTGGGGTTAAATAAGACTTTCCTCTCCCCATCTCCACGTAGTACATAAATAACATCCAAGTTCCCCCATAATTTACCACCTTATAAATTTCCAGCCCTCATTACCCTGGACTCCAACCACACCTTTTCCCCTCCCCAACACCCATCTTCTAAGAGTTGCATCAGCTCAGCCAGTGTAGCTCAGTAGTTAAACATTGACCTATGAACTGGAGGTCACCATTTGATTCCCAGATTCCCAGTAAGGGCATGCACCTGGGTTGCAGGTTTGATCCCCAGTAAGGGGTGAGCAGGAAGTAGCCAGTCAATGATTATCTCTCATCACTGATGTTTCTATTTCTCTTTTCTTCTCCCTTCCTCTCTGAAATCAATAAAAAATACATTTTTTAAAAGAGTTGCATCATTTTCATTCTTCAAGTTCCTTTCAGAATCTTCCCCAAAGTCAGAATTTAATTTTCCATTCCCTGGTATGTCAAGGTTCTTGGATTCTATAACTGCTGCCAGTTATGCAATCCAACTGTTATATTGCAGTTAGCTGTATCTTCTTCCTTGCACTGAAGCTCCTAGGGCTTCCTTTTCATCACACTAATATCTCCACTATGGGAAGATTTCAGTAATTGCTTACCGAATTTAAATTTCCTCCTTTTCTCACAACTCTAACATCCATAAGAGTTCTCGGTGAAATAATAACTAATAACATGCTAGAGGCTTTGTAGGGTGACATATCCATGATATATAAAAGCCTAAGCTACTATTACAACTGAACAACCAGAATGACCAGAACAACCGGTCGACCAGTCGCTGTAATGCGCACTGACCACCAGGAGGCAGACGCTCAATGCAGGAGCTGCCCACTCGTGGACAGCGTGCTCCCACAGCCAACCTCCCGTGGCCCCTCCCCCCGGCCGGCTGGCCCTCATTGGCCCCTGGTGCTAAACCACTCATGAGGACCTGCTTCTGGGTTGTGGTTTCGTATAGAGCAGAGCAACTCCCTCGCTGTGATCTATTGAAAGTCAGCCCTCGACACAAGGGTTTGTCTCACTCCTGTCCTCTCCCTTCTTCAGGGGCCACCAGTGCACAGTGGTGGCAGTGCAATGTCAAGGGAAGGAGGGAAAGGGGGAGGGGGGAGGCAGGGAACCACATGGTGGTGGGGAACCAACAGCGGGCATTCCTTCTGCGCCCGCCCAGTGGCTGTCACCTCCTTTCCCAACCCCACCAGGGCCCTCAGGCCCAGGGTGGGATGGAGAACCGGGGGTGGGTGGCAGTGGATGCGGCTCCTTTCCCAGAGGGGTTGAGGGCTGGCTCCCTCCTCAGGGTCAGCAGTCAGTCTCCTGCAGTCCCTCCCTCCCAGCCGGCTAACCTCCCATGGTCCCTCCCCCCCACCTGGCCAGCCAACCTCCTGCAGTCCCCCCCCACCCCCGCCTTGTACATGAATTCGTGCACCAGTCCTCTCATATAAAATTAAGAAAACAAACAGAAGTACGATACCAAGTCAGCAAGGCCAGAGCAGACTTTCAGACTTGAAACAAAGAGCTTATGCTCAAGTTTTTACTATATCACACTTCACTTTAAAATAAATCATGTTCCCCAAGTGCATGTGTATATCGGTACCAAAAAATTTCAAGAAAAGAAAGACAGGCCATGCATTAAGCAGACATTAAAATCTTGACCTCAGACTAAATTTCAAAAGTCATGATTTCCTAAACACAGGGAGTGTCCCAGTAAAAACTGTAGAGTGTATTCTGCCCAGATTGCAACTTTCCCTGCGAAGCATTTGAAATAAAGTTTCCCGGACAGTCACTATCAGGCTGAATGCCATTATGTATCAAAAACACTCAGCAAGTTCTTTTGCATTTCCCAGTAGGTCTATCAGATTCAGTAAAAACCTTGAAAATGCTAAGGCATAACATTTTCAATCGAATTACTCTTTAGAAAATATTAACTTCAGATGAAAACAGAAGTTTCAAAATGCAAGTTGCTGGATGGACTGCCACTTATACTCCCACCTCTGTTATTTTGTTCCCATCATTCACAGGGAAACTGGGGTCCAGGCTGAGTGTCCAACACACTGGGCAGCAGCTGACCCACTTAAAAAACAGTATGCAATAGAAGTAGCATGCGTCAGCTGTAGGGATCGCCTAGATTTGAAAGCTAAAGCAGCACCACACATTTTAAATAATAATTTAAATAATAATTTAAGGGTAATAAAAGATTGACGGGGGAGGGAGTACTACTGATGCCCTTTGTGGAGGAAGAAAGGAAAAAAAAAAGAGAAAAATGAACTCCCAGCTCCAGGCTCTCCCCCTCCAGGCATCTTCTATTGCTAGTTTTTCTTTCACCTTCCTGGACCTCTGGCCCTATCACTTTCCTCCAGGACTAACCCCTTCCCACTTCCTCTTTACCCTCTTCCTACTGTTCTAACGCGGGACAACCACCCCCACCCCACCCCCCAGTTTCTAGTTACGTGGGGAGCTGGAAGGAACAGCAGAGATCACCAAACCCTTCCATTTTCCAGATGAGATCACTAAGACGGAGAACGCACTGACCTGACCGGCTGAGGTCGCACCACCAGGGGACGCGGCGCTGGCTTGAATTATGACAACCCCGTCCTCCTGCCCGGCCCCTCGGTCCGTGCCCTCCCGCCATACACTGCTTCTTTCTCTTGCTACTTGGCTTCTTTATCCTCAAGTTAAACGGTATCGAGAAAGCAGCAACCTTAACACACTTGCAACGCCGATTGTTGGAAACAGTTTTGTATGGGGGGGGCAAGTACACTCCCTCGTACCCAGATTTGGAGAATCAGGGGCTGAAAGGACTGGCGGGCAGAGAGTGAGTCAGGAGGGAGAGAGCAACGGAATCTAGTTCGGACCAGACGACCGGGACTCCAGGAGACACCCCTTTCCACAGGGGCTTGCGCTTCTAGGTGACAAGAGAGGGTCTCCTTCCGAGAACGGGTCGGCGCGCCGAGCGCAGGGTCTCCCTTTAACCAGAGTCGCTTGGAACCTCTCGCTGCACAGTTACGCTCACTCCGCCTGGCAAACGAAACTTACGCAAATAGGTGGAAAGCACGACCTGGGGGAGCCTGAAGGAATAGAGGATTCTGCTCCAATGAGCTGCAGTTACATGTTTTCAATGCTCACGTTTGCACACATGTATCTATGTCCATGGGAAGCAACACGTTCATACTGAAGTTTTAATAAGCGAGCACTCGCTGGAAACCCACGTTTACGAAAAATCTATCGATTTCAACAAAAAAGAAGAAGAGAGAAAGAGCAGAAGTAGCGTCAGTGAGCAACACCCCCGGGCCCCCTCCCCCCGGGACTGCAGGCAACAAATCCCGCACGCCTTCAGTCCTACACATCAAAGCCAAATGGCAGCAAAGAAAAACAAGAATAAAATTTAAATCCATTCCACACAGACCAGCCGTCCTACACAAACCCAGCGAGCCCGTCTGATTTCAAAACCACCATCTCCAAGCCAGGTCCCTCCCTTGCCTTAGATTTTCCAGGGACTTGCTAAGCGTGTTTGCTAAGCGGCTGGGCAGAAACTTAAAAGTCCTCAGCCCGAGATCGACTACTGTGCTGAGAGTTGTTGGTGAAAAGCAAGTGGTGCGGGAGCTCCAAGCTGCGGGGTGCGAGGTACCCTCCCCGGCGGTTCCCGTCCACCCGGGCGAGGCTTTGGGAGGAATCTCGGGCGCCCTCCGGCAAGCCTTCCCGCGCCCCCACCCGGCCCCAGGTAACCCAAGGCCACCTACGTGTCACTTGGGCGGGCCCCGGACGCACTGACCTGGCCGGGGGGCAGGAGGGCCGGCGGCCCGGGCGGCTGCGGCAACTTCCCTCCCAGGGCTCGGGCAACCGGCTGTCTGGGAGGCCGAGGCAACCTCGCCTCCTGCAGGCCAGCTTGCAGGCACGCACACCCACCCGCACCCGACACAGGCGCGCGCACACCCTTGCACACGCGCACGCCCACCCGCGCACGCCCTTGCACACGCAGCCACAAAGCCCGTCTGCGTCTGCGGCCGGACGGGGCGATCCGAACGCGCCTCTGGGAGTCGCAGACGACTCCGCGGGCACTGGCTCCGGGCCCAGGGGGCGCTGTCCCCCCGCCCCGCGCCCGCCCCTTTACCTGCGCGCCGCCTGGAGTCTGGTTCCCGCCGCCCCGGGCTGGCCTCCCGCTACCCTCGGAGGAGGTCGCCAGGAGCCGGGCCACCCCCTGCGCCCACCCCGCCGGGGTCCCGCGCGGGGCCGGGAGGCCGGGGAGCGCTCCGCGGCGGCGGAACCCGGGCCGCCCAAGATCCGGGCAGCGCTCGGCAGGAGGACGGGGAAGTCACCACTCGGCCCCGCCGCACGGGCTTTGGCGCGCCGGCCGGGGCCACCGGAGAGGGGGCGCGAAGGGAGCGCCGAAGCAGCAGCACGGACGCCAACCTCTTCCTTCCCCCGCCTTCTTTCTCTCCGGCTGGCTCCACGTAGCACAAGTCAGCAGCTCCCGCACCCCCAGCCCCCTCCCCCTGGCGCATTCCCTTACCTGGCGTGACACCCCCAGAGCCCCCAACCCGCTGCGATCCCCTTCCCCCATTCATTCGCTGAACTTCCCGCCCCGGCAGCCTAAACCCATTCATTATGTTACCAATCGCCCCCTCTCCGCCCCCCCTCCCCCATCTGACACACCCGCGGCGGGAGACCCGGGAGACCCGCAGCCGCCAGCTCGGGATCCCCGCCCCCAGGCCCTCCAGCGCTCACCTCCGCGCACCGCCGCTGGCGGAACTCGGGTGGGCTCCCCCACACGCTGCATTTTCATTTCGTCGCTCTCCTCTTTCCACTTGAAAAGCTCTGGGAAACATCGCGGGGCCCCGCCAAACCCCTGAAAGTATGGCCTCTCGTAATTCAGAGTCCAAAGTTTCCAGCAAAGTTCCTCCGAGCGCAGCCTCTCATCGGAGGTTGCAGAGCACGGAGAGTCGGCTTGGCGGCCGGAAAGGTGCACACGCCTCCAGCTCTGAGTTTCCGATTGACCGGGTCTGCAGACCACAGCGATGTGAGTGTGCTGCTCCCTCAGCTCCCCACGTCCATGACTGCTCAGTTCTCTTCCGCTTTCCCGGGGCAGCTTTGCGAGGGCAAGCTCTCCATTGCAGAGGAGTAATGAAGGGCGGGGAATGCGCACCTGGAGGTGTGGGCAGGAGCGGCGCGGGCCGGCGGCCTGGGGATCGCTCTTTGGAAAGTGTCAGCCCCTCCGGGAGCAGATTCGCTCAGGCCCTACAACAACACCAGGTCCATCCTGGTCTCCCAGGCCGCGCCACCCCCACCCACCTTGCATCCTTGGATCCCCAGGATTTTCGTGATGTTGGAAAATGCTCTGCCACTCCCTCCACTGCTAAAGCCACCACACATCAAACGTAGCTGCTTGGGGATAAAAATGCTTGGTGAAGATACTCGGCAGGACTGATGCAACTATGTCTAGAGAACTGCAGGCCTGCCAGGGAGTGCTGCGTGGGTGGCGGTCACTCGCTAGCCTTGGGCTTTGCAGAAAGGAGAGGTGACTGTCCACCTCATTCGGGTTCTTGGAGGAAGTGGACATTGTTTAGGCTTCCGGAGGGTCATGCTTCCAAGGCGCCTCGACCACCTCCAGGGTGAGATTTCTGACACCCAAGGCTGAGGTCCCCTAGTGGTTTTCACAGGGCGCTCAAGGTAGTCCATTCCTATCTGAAGCTGTTGCCTTTTTAAATCTATTTTATCAAATCCCTTTTTTAAAAATCAACTTTAAACGACTCCTCTTTCTCTCATGTCCTACCAATTTAGGATTTATTTTACAATAACCCACTGAAAATATGAGAAAATAGACATTTTAATACATGCACCAGTACGAATATTGTTGTATGACATGCAGAAAACGCATATAGTCTTACCTCACAAATAATGAGAAGAGTTGATCTTAAATTCTAAAATATGTATATTATATCAGGACAAAGAGGAAAATGTCCTCTATAAGATCTAAGTATAGCTCTGGCCGGTTTGGCTCAGAGGATCCAGCATCACCTGAAGACTGAAGCGTCCGGGTTTCGATTCTGATTAAGGGCATGTACCCTGGTTGCAGGCTCAGTCCCCAGTAGGGGGCGTGCAGGAGGCAGCTGATCAATGTTTCTCTCTCATGGACGTTTCCAACTCTATCCCTCCCCCTTCCTCTCTGTAAAAACAATAAAATATGTTTTTTTTTAAAGATCTAAGTATAATAAAAAGTATACATTGGTAAGAAGAGTAAAATATACTAAAAGACTAAAAGGGCTTTTCCTTCCAACTCTGGAAAACCACTTCGCAGATTTTCCTGTCTCCGTACTACACACCTTTTATTTACTTTCAGCTCCTCAAAACCGAAACTTCTGCATCTTCTACTGAAGAGAAATTTAAATTTTTATTTTAAAGAATTAAAGTATTGTTATATTATTAATTATATAAACACACATATAATAAATCTTTAATTTAATAATTAATTATTTCAATGTTTAGTCCTATCTCATAAGTCAAAGGCAATGTGAAAATGAGTTTCTTGCCTGCCATTCAACTTGGATCCTTTCCACTATATTGATTTTATCTCTGGCTGTCTGAAGGAACATGGCTGCTTCTGCTTCGACTATATATTAACTGCCTTAATTACTCTGTGGTCCTTTCTTACTAACATCAGATAAGGAATTGTGTCCACACAAGATTTTTATTAAAGAGTTCTACGTATTTGCTGTAAAACACTTTCTATCTATTTGGTCTACCATGTCCTAAGGTGAAATGGAGAACAAAATATAAGGTCAGTCTGGATGGACCTGTTTTCTTCACAAGTGTGGACCTGACTAAAAGCACCTGCTCTGGCCCAACTGGTGTGGCTGAGTAGTTGAGTGTCCACCTATGAGCCAGGCAGTCAAGGTTTCCCTCTCTGTCAGGGCTCATGCCTAGTTGCATGCTCTATCCCCAGTAGGGGGCATGCAGCCTCTCAATATTTATCTGGATGTTTCTCTCCCTCTCCCTTCCTCTCTCTTTCAAATCAGTAAAAACATTTTAAAAGCTCCTGCTCTGCCGCCAGCTCCAGGTCAACAACTTTAAAGTCAAATCCTGTTCAGCACTGAGATTTAGCCAATAAAACTAGTATTGTATTCCAAATGAGCCAGTTTTGTCATCTGTAAAATGGGGTAGTAATACTAGTACAGTATTTCATTATGTTCCAAATTGTCTTTATCAAAGTAAGATAATGTATTTGAACAAGCGTCTTAAAACATTGAAGTAGAAGATGTTGTTTCAACAGAGATGAAGAGTACCTTGATACACTTTAACGTTTTCATCTGACTGCGGCCCTCTTGACATTCAAATTTTATTCTCTTTCTTGGGTAGTCATCCCACTGCTTTCTGTCCTAACCTCCCTCTCTTATCCTCTGCCAAGCAATGTTTCTCTGTATTTGTTTCTTCAAATGACTTCAGCGGAGCCAAATAGACAGCTGGTGCGGTCAGACGTGAGAGAAAGTATTTCCAGCAAAACGAAGAGAATTTTAAAGAGGGATATTTCAAGTAGAGTCTACATTGATATCTTAATCATTGACGTTATCTGGTGGTCCAAAGCCTATAATTTGCAAAGCATGTAGGATAGAAAAACTGGTTGTCACTGCTTTGGGCTCTGTTTGTTCAGAAGGGTTTGCTGGCCATGCCCGTTCTCCCTTCCTCCCCATGTTCCCTTCCGTCTGGCAAAAGCCTTTGAAATGTTCAACTACAGAGTAATCAAAACTATCAGCAAAAAAGATCTGTTGGAAACTTTCCCTCTAGTCCATTTTGATGCAGAAGCTAACTCAAAGAATATACTCTGGTGAAATGATACCCTAAGAGAATTCAGCCTGCTTGGGAATGTGTGTGTGTGTGTGTGTGTGTGTGTGTGTGTGTGTGTGTGTGTAGGGGGCGTGTTTTCCAAATGCCCCCGGGCATAAGTGTCTTCCTCTTTAAAATGGGGTATTTGTGCCTACCAGTGTTTTTCCCCTGCGCTAGAGAGAAAACATTCTCCTTAGGAAACCTTTCTATTTTAAAAGGCCAGTAGCAGAGGTGGGTGAGGCAGCCCAATTTAGTAAAAAAAAAATAACACTCTTCAGGGTAGAAGTGGCATAGGGAGACTCTGGGAATGGGGATCGTGTGTGTAGCAACCTTGTCTGAGGACGAGACTGCAATGAAATGAAAACCCTGAAGAGAGAGACGCTGCTGCTCACCTTTTCTCTTACCTCATATTTCTGCATGAATAATCTGGGCAGTGCCTGAATAGATCAAGGACAAGCACATCCTTTGTCTCCCTCACCCAAATAAAAAGGCTCCAGTCTAAAACAAAGGTGGGGGCAGGGGAGGAAATAAAGAACAAAAAATATATGTGTGTTATATGTATGATTTTAGAGCTAAAAATAGACATAGACACAAAGAAATCATAGGAAGGGTCACAAAACAAAAAGCTAGTTCTATAAAAGAATAAGTAAATTTCTAGTAAGACTGATGGGGAAGAAAAGACAAAGACTGTGAATAAGATTTTACATTTTCAGTCATTTTTTTAATATTAAGATTTTTGTAAACAATTAAAAACAGCCAAAATAGATATTTTTTAGTATGATGTAAATTGTAGTTATTTATTTAAAATTTGTAAACATGAATATATTTATAACCATAAAATAAATTGAACTTTTATTTCTAAGTCTACTTACAAAAAGGGTCAAAGGTTTGATTGGAAAGACACCAGATCTTCACAGACAAATAAACTCTATTCAAATGGTTTCAAATAATAGAAAAAGAAGGAATTACTTTATGAGCTAATAAAATATTGATACCAAATTCAGACAAAAACATAAAAAGGAAAATTACAGGCCAATATCAAAAAGAGTAAATATTTATACATACAATACTATCAAACCAAGTTCATCAAATTTTTAAAAATTCCTCTTAAGTGCATTGGGTTGATGCCATAACGTAAGAATCCATATATATATAAAGCCAGAGAATGGAACACCGGAACAACCAGCCAATCTGACGCCCACTGTGGCCAGCAAACTGGCCCAATCTGGAGGTGGGCTGGCCAGCCAACATCCTGCGGCCCTGCCCCCAGGCCAGCCACGTCCCCTATCGCCCCCCACCCCAAAAGGGAACGGGGCCAGTGGCCAACCTCCTGCAGCCCCTCCCCTTGGCCAGTCCTACTCCCATTGATCTTCCACCACCCTGATAGGCCCACAGCCCCTCCCCCAGGCTGGCCCCATTCCTGATCGCTCCCTGCCCAATCCTGATCAGAGGCAGGGCTGGCTGGCCCACTGCCCACAGCCCCTCTCCATGGCTGGCCTCACCCCAGATCAGCCCCCACCATCCCAATCGGCCCACAGCCCCTTCCCCCCGCCAGCTTCACTCTCCATTGCCCCCACCCACACCAACCAGGGTTGGGGCTGGCCAGCCAACCTCCCGCTCCTCCTCCCCTGGCCGCTGACCCCTGACTGGCTCCCCCACCCCATTCTGGGATGGGGCCGGCTATGGGGAGGGGTTGTGGGTTGTGGGCTGGCCGGCTTCACCCCCAATCACTCCCCCACCCCAATCTGGGGCAGGGCCTGCCAGCCAATTGCCTACCACCCCTCCCAGCAGCCAGCCTAGCCCTGATCCACCCCAATTGGGGCCAGGCCAGCTGGACCCCACCCATGCATGAATTCATGCACTGGGCCTCTAGTGATTTAATATTAGAAAATGTTTTGCCACTCATTTATATTTTTAAATCTTAGAAAACTTGGAAATGGAGAAATTTCCTGAACAATCTAATTCTATAAGCTTTATCCTTAATGTTAATTCAGTAAACATTTTTCTTTAAATGTTAGGGACAAAACAAAGCTAAGTTTTCCATTTCTACTCAACATTATACTGAAGTCCCTTGCCAAAATAAAACACACACACACACAGAAATTAGAAGGCATACAGGTTAGAAAATAAGAAAAATAGGAATTATAGATGATACTGTTATCTACTAAGAAATCCAAGCAATAAAGTATGAGAGCAAATAAGAGATTTTAACAACATTGTTGAATAAAAGATCAATATACAAAGAAGCCACAGCCACTAGAGATAATAAATTTTTAAAGGTCTTGTTCATAATAGCAACAACTCTTTATTATAATTTGGATTAAAACTAATTGCAGTTATAGTACCTGTATAAGGAAAATTACAAAACTTTACTGAAACACATAACAAAGTCCTAAATAAATGAAGAGATACATAATGTTCATGGAGAAGACTCCATAAACACAGAGCAATCTACTCCAAATTGTATTAGGGTTTTCATAGACCCTGACAAAGTGATTCTAAAATTCACATGGGCCCTAACTGGTTTGGCTCAGTGGATAGAGCATTGGCCTTCGGACTGAAAGGTCCAGGTTCAATTCCAGTCAAGGGCATGTACCTTGGTTGCGGGCACATCCGCAGTAGGGAGTGTGCAGCAGGCAGCTGATCAATGTTTCTCTCTCATTGATGTTTCTAACTCTCTATCCCTCTCCCTTCCTCTCTGTGAAAAATCAATAAAATATATTTTTTTAAAAAACATGCTGAACAAAACAAGACAGACACAAAACAGTATATACTTCACAATTCATATCTATGACATTCCAAAACAGGCAACACTAATCTTTGATGTTAGGAAAAGAACCATGATTGCCTAAGGAGTTGGGACTGACTAAATAGGCATGCAAGCAAATCTCCTGGGGTGACAGAAATGTCCTGCATCTTGCTTTGTGTGGTGATAACCTGGGCATTTATAATTGTTCAAAGTCATTGAACTGAACATTTAAGATTGGTGCAATTTACTGTTTGTAAACAACAACTAAATAATATATTTTAAGGGCAAGTGAAATTACCTGGATCTATCCATGCAATAATATTCTAAATCAAACTATTGTGGAATAATGTTCAGCCATCACAGACATCCTTTGGGGGCTGCTATTGTGACTAAACACATATAAGTACACCACCACCTAAGAGCAGAAATTGACTGTATTGGATGTAAAACCAAGACACACCATAAACATGTCCTAAGAAAAATTAACCTTATAGTAAACAAATCAGTAGTTTATTCCCATGTAGAAAGCTTGTGATTTCCCACAACTAGTATCCTCATCCTACATGACCGTAAACGATATTTCTATCATCAATAGTGTATAGTGTCTTCTGTCCTGAGTGGGATATAACACTTATAGGACAGGATTATGTTTTAAGGTTTTTATCCCACATTTTCTTCTCCCTGAATTTCACTTTCCTCTCTTTCCTTGTTGAATAGTCATATGCTCTGTGCTCATTACTTAGGAAAGTCTGTGGCAAAACAGCAAACGGAAGAGCAAAAATCTATACAGAAAGCCTAAGCTCTTAGGAGAAGGGGGTTTCCAGGCATAGAATAGTACATAGACACCTAAAGAAGAAAAAACAGTACACTTGGAATGGGAAAGAGAGTCTGTGTACCCCAAGAATAGATGGTATCTCTGCCCTGCTCCTGGCAATGCTGTTGGGGACACAGTACAGCCCTGGAGAAGAAAAGACCACAAAGAGTGTTTAGGTAGATGGAACATAGACTAGTTTAGTAGAAGATGCTCACATGCCATGGAAAGCATAGCAGCAATGAACTTGAACAAAGGAAGTCTCAGTAGCAACCCAGGGCTAGATGGGCCACTCTATCTCCCTGACACTATAAAAAACTCTGATCTATATAGGAGAGAACTAATTCTCTAAGAATAGAGAAGACCTCCAAAAGAACTAGGCTCATATTTTCCCACCTACCCTGAGGAACGGGAGATGCAGGTAAGAACTTAATCTAAAATTTAGGGAAAAAATGTTATTCAATATCTAAGTTTATTGACTGACATTCATACCCATTATATTAGTTTGCTAGGGCTGCCATAAGCAAGTACCATACACAGGCTTAAACAAAAGAAATGTATGATCCCACTATTCTGGAGGCTAGAAGTCCAAGGTCATTGGCAGGGTTGTTTCTCCTAAGATCTCTAGCCTTGGCTTACAGATGGTGGTGTTCTCCCTGTGTCTTTACTTGGTCTCCCCTCAGTCTGTGTGTCTATGTCCTAATCTCCTCTTCTTATAAGGACATCAGTACTATTGGATTAGAGCCTGCTCATGTAACCTCATTATACCTTAATTACTGATAGAGTCAAATCAGACTGACTCCCCAAAGTTTCCAGTTGCTCAACCACCCCTTTTCGAACCGGCCAATAGGGATGCAGAGGAAATGACCCAGGTCCAAATTAGGCTGACGGCATCCTGCCCCCTGTGCAACCAACCTTGACCCTTCCCTCGACCAATCACACATTACCCCACCCACTACTTCCAGACCCCCTATAAATCCTTTGTTTTCCTGAAACTCGTGCTCTCTCCCCGCCCCGCCACTGCGTCAGTGAGTGTGGGGATGGAGCCCGAGCTAGCTCGAATAAAAGCTCTATGTTTTTTTGCATCAGAGTCGGGGCTCACAGGTGGTCTTTGGGGATCACGACATTTGGGCGTTACATTACCTCTTTGGTTTTTTCTTTAATTACCTCCTTAAAAGCCCTATCTCCAAATACAGTCATAGTCTGAGGTACTAGGGGTTAGTGCTTCAACTTATGAATTTGGGAGGAATGCAGTTAAACCCATAACATCCACTTAGTGTAAAGTTCTCATCCATGATTGCCAAGAACCCTTAGCCACCTCTTGTCGGCTCCATGGAAATATTGCAATCCTTAGAATAGGAACCAATTTTATATACAAGATATGGCCAGATTCTTGGGAGGGTTACTACACAGACAAGAGATGACTTCACAGAGTCACTGCTAATTTTCAGAATATAAATGGTCTCTAAGAAATATGACCAGTAGCACAGGACATTTTAAAACCATGGGAAGATGCATATGATCAGAGGAATGAAGTGATAGCAAGTGAGCCTTGATAGAATTTGCTAATGAGGTTAATTTATCTCTAATTTCCAACTCTGTAAAAATATCTGTGAAAAGTTATTTTCAAAACCTATCTGAAAGATTAATAGCAATAACAGTAAACTTCTTCCCAGAGAGATCTGCACTGACTTATAGAAACTTAGACTGAGAGAACATGGATATGACCCATTAGGTATAGATTTTTGGCAAGTGTAAATTATAAAATGAACTTGAATGAACATGATTCTCCCCCTTCCATAATTCTTCCAACCGGCAAAAGGAGAGGGAAAAGATAGAGTTCCTGCTCATCTCCACAAGCAAGAACACTGACGTAGCCTTTGTAAGTGGCACAATGGACACATGAATGAAGTGGCCACCATGGCCAAGAGGAAGGCTATGCGTGGGCCCAATAGCACACACTGACACTTACCAAAGCTGATCTCTCAAGCTGTCGACAACAGAGACCAATTCAAAGCCAAAAATATGGATATAAGCATGAACCAACACTGAGCCCCTAGTCTGAACTATTTCTTGAGGAGACCAACTGACAGCTTGTTGGCAAGTTGACTAGGTTGGACATCTTCCATCCTAGAAGGGCCTGTGGTTAATTTCCACAAGAATGGACACCTACTCTGTATAAGGATCCATGCCCTCAGCGCCTTGGCCAGCATTACAATCCAAGGCTTATGGAATGCCTGATCCACAGGCATGAAATTCCATACAACATTCTTTTTTTTTTTTACTTTCTTTTTTTTAAATATGTCTTTACTAAAGGCACTCAGGGGTGGTCCCTCAGCCTGGCCTGTGACCCTCTCACAGTCTGGAACCCCTCAGGGGATGTCCACCTGCTGGCTTAGGCCAGTTCCCCTGGGAATTGGGCCTAAGCTGGCAGTCAGACATCCCTCTGGCAGCCTGGGAGCCCTCGGGGGATGTCCACTTGCCAGCGGGGAGCAGGCCTAAGCTGCAGTTGGACATCCTTAGTGCTACTGAGAATGATGGGGGACAATCTTTCAGGATCAGAGATTGGTGTCAAAGCACCACATAAAGGTTCTACACTCTTACTAGGATCAAAAAGCTGGGGATGAGCATTTTATTTTCATTAAATTTTAAATGTTCTTACACGTCTCCTTATGTCTTCCATCTTCTTTTTGTCCTATTCCAGGATCTTTTTTAAATCTCTCACGTTGTTAACATTTTAGATCAATCTTCCCTTTTTATAACACACCTGGCCCTATTTCTTAAAAGCCCACCTTTTGTACACTCTATTAAACAGGTATGCCTAAGTCAATATCCAGCACTTAATAGAGGTTTAGTGAATACTTATTGGACAAGTTAATTTTAAATGAATGAATGAACCTTTGTAAGTCAAGTTCCATAAGTGAAGGGCAACGATAATATGCTAACAAAATTAGCAGGTCACTTAAAGAAAATGAAATGTCATGCCTTGCTGTGTTCCAAGTTTAATTCAAAATCCCTTTTTCAGGTGTAGTGAGAAAAGTATCCAATATTTAATTTAAATCTCTTTAGAAAAGATAAATGATTATCATCAAGACTGTATCCAGCTGATGTAACAGGACTTTTTTTTAAGTTTCCTTGAAGAAAGATTTATTTGAGATGTTGAAATCTGTCCACTCTCTTGCAATCAGCAATGTAGCTGAAGCTCCTTTTTGTGTTTTCTTAAAGAGAAAGAAAGAAAGAAAGAAAGAAAGAAAGAAAGAAAGAAAGAAAGAAAGAAAGAAAGAAAGAAAGAAAGAAAAAAGAAAAACTTTTCTGGCTATGTTAATCAACTACAAATGGCCTGGGTAAACTTCTTTCATAAGCCTCTTGCCTAGAGGTGGGATTGGTCATTATGTCTGTACAATAGCAGCCCCTGCAAACAACATATGAATGCCAGATGGTTGGAACTGTTCCATTAAGAAACTGATGTTTTCATTGTTTGGAATTCGGATTTTGTAACTTTCTCCGTATAGTGATTTGATTGCAGCATTTAGAAGCCTTGAGAGCTTTCCCATAAATTATTCCACCCCTTGAATGTGAAGCGAGGGTAGGCTTATTAGCCTGTTTTTCCATTAGTATGTCATTCCCACTTCCTTACTCAGATGCGGATCATTTAGGCAGGATTCATAAAAGGAAAATGTGGGTTTTGTGCTTTGGTTGTTCCTCCAAGGAACTTGCTACTGAATAATACTTCCCTCACTTCGTTCACTGTGTTTACATATGAATATTCATGAAAAACTACATGCCAATAGCTAACAACATTCCTTCCTGTACCCATGTGGCTCTTGCATTATTTTCATAGTTCTGACTCTATGTTAAACATTTAATACAGATTAACTCACAGAAGCGTCACATCAACTTTGTGAGGTCAGTACTGTTGTTATTTGCACTTTAGAGATGCAGAAACTAAGGAATAGTGAAAACCAGTGGCTTACCTGAGGTCAAACAAGCAGCGAGTGGTGGAAGTAGCATTTCAACCCCGGGGAAAAAAGTTTCAGAGTATTAACCACCTCACCCCCCAATAGGTTAAGTCCCAACTAATCTAGCTTGTTCCAAGAGAACAATGATAAAATAGATTCCCTGCCCTCTATTTCGTCCTCATTATTGTGACAAATGCCTTATCTATCTCAAGACTTAGAGGATATGTCAGAGGAATTGAGCCTTGGTGCACGGAGTCCTCATCTGTAACAATGAACTAATAACCCCTTTATTGGATTGCCGTGATAATTAAATAAGATGAGTATGCAAATTCTAAATGTCTGACACATAAAACACTTAAATGTTAGCCATCATTAATACCGAGCAAAAAGCAAAGAAGTAAACTTTTAATAGGGAAGGGAAAGAACATGGAGGAGAGATATGATAAATCAAATTCTATATGTATCTAATAGGGTGTTGAATAAAACTTTCCCTGTTTTACAAAAATGGGTAGCTAAGGCTGCATCTGGAAATAAAGAGATTCCAAGTGCACAGTTTCTAAAGAGAGGGGATGGGCTACATCTGTAATAATAATCTATAATAATAAAAGTGTAATATGCTACTAGACTGGACATCCCTCCGGACAACCTTCTGGACGACCCAGGGATGCGAGAGAAGCCAGGTCCCAGGTGCCAGAGGGAAGCTGGTATTGGCAGCAAGGCGAAGGAAGTTTCATGCATCGGGCCTCTAGTGGTATAAGAGACTGCACAAGTCCCTAACCATGAACCCTTTCCCCCAATCCCAGCATGAACAGAGAAAGTAGGAAAGTGAAGATTTTTCAGGGAGTTTGCATAAATGACTATATGTGATTCTCACCGATTATACATCTTGTCTGGTAAAACCACTATTAAGCTATGAACAGGGCAGAAGCAATAGAGATGAATAACCTGTTGCACTTATCTCAGTCCAGCATGGTTTTCTTTAAATATATTTTTATTTATTTCAGAGAGGAAGGGAGAGGGAGAGAGAGAGATAGAAACATCAGTGATGAAAGAGAATCATTGATTGGCTGCCTCCTAAATGCCTCACACTGGGGACCTGGCCCAAAACTGAACATGTGCCCTGATCAGGAATTGAACCGTGATCTCCTGATTCATAGATTGACGCTCAACCACTGAGCTACATTGGCTGGGCAGTCCGGCATATTGATAAAATCTGAGAAATTAAAATAAATGGGAGGCTACCATGAAGAATATCACTCATTGTCAAGTCTAAGGTCTCTCTCTTGACAACTCAGCTTGGGACAGTTTTAGGTGAGGGATTTGAATAAAGGGTAGAGGAATAAGAAAAGAAAAAAAACAGAGATAGAAGTTGAACTTTAGATTAAATGGAATTTAAGAGACATTGACCAATTGCAATGTATGAACATTACTTGAATCTTGATTCAAACAAATAAATTATGTTTGAAAAATGAGACAATTGGATGGATGTGGGAAACGGCATGGAAGGAATAAATGCTGATGAAAAAAAGAAAAGAAAAATGAGACAATTGGAAAATATAAATTGTCACTGGATATTTGAGGATATTAAGGAACTATATTAATTTTTAGATGTGATAACAGTATTATGGTTATTTTTAAAGAATTCTTTTCTTTTTGAGCAATATGATAAAATATTTAAATATTACCTGAAAGCCCTAGCTGGTGTGGCTCAGTGGATAGGACATTGTTCTGTAGACTGAAGGGTCCCAGGTTCCGTTCTAGTCCAGGGCACATGCCTGGGTTGCAAGCTCGATCCCCATTAGGGGGTCATGCAGAAGGTAGCCGATCAATGATTCTCTCTCACCATTGATGTTTCTATCTTTCTCTCCCTCTCCCTTCCTCTCTGCAACCAATGAAACTATATTTTTTAAAATATTGCCTGAGAATTGTTTCTAAATAACCAGAGAATATCTGTGGGTACAGTATTGATGAGAAATAATCATTAAAATTTTTAAAAGGTTGAATGTTTAAATAAAATAACAATTATCTACTGTTCAAATGAAAAAAAATAGAAGTTTGAAAACTGCTAGCTTAAAATTTCATGGATGGCATTATTAAGGCCAAAATAACTAATAAGCAAGGGAAATTTAAATGACATAAAGATGAATAATTTATATAAATAGATGGTATAATTTATCCAAAAAATATAGCTATGAATTTTTATATCAAATGATATTGCATTAACTATGTAAAGCAAAAATTATTAGAAATGCTAGGAGAGTTTAATACAGTAAAAAAAATACAGATCAATTTGACTTATAAATGTAGATGAAAATATTCTAAAAACAACATTATAAAACATGTAGAAATATTTTAAGATTTCAAAAAATAAGTATTTCATAGAAATACTTCTAAAAGTTTAAAATTGACTTGTAATTTCATTCACAAGTCATCCCAAAATTAGGTTTAAAAGAGAAAAAATACATCTTAATAAATGCAGAAAAGCCCCATTTAGACCTTAGAGATACAACAGTTAACAAAATACAGTGTAGCTCTCACTCGAGGATCTGACATTCCAATGGGAGGAGACAGAACCAACCAATAAGCAAATGATACACAGGGTAGCGATAAGGGCCACAGAGATCAGGGGGTAGGGAAGGCAGAGTGTTTAGGGAGCACTCATCTGAGACAAAATGGTCAGGAAAGACCTTTTGTAAAGCCGGCATCAGAGACCTGAGGAAAGCCAATTAGGGCATTAGAAAGGGGTGAGGGACACTTTCCAGGTAGAAGGGAAGGCCAGTGCACTAGTCCTGAGAAGGCAGTTTGCCCCTTATTACTTAACAATTGTAAGTGCCTATAAAGAAAAACATGCAGCTCTTTCAAATAAGATAAGCTGGGGAAATCTCTGTGTACTCGGAACGATATTTTTGAAACGTTTTAATGTGGTTTCCCTTTTAGAGCATCCCTCTAACATGGATGATGGTCAGGGCTCATTAAAACCATTAACCCACTTCTAGGAATATATCCCAAGAAACCAGAAACACCAATCAGGAAGGATATATGCACCCATATGTTCATAGCAGCACAATTTACCATAGCTAGCATTTGGAAACAGCCTAAGTGCCCATCAATAGATGAGTGGATTATAAAACTGTGGAACATCTACACAATGGAATACTATGCTGCTGTAAAAAGGAAGGAACTCCTACCATTTGCAACAGCATAAATGGAGTTGGAGAACATTATGCTAAGTGAAATAAGCCAGTCAGAGAAAGATAAATATCACATGCTCTCACTCATTTGTGGATTATAATGAACAACATAAAGTGATGAACAAAAATTGATATCGAGACAGAGAAGCATCAATCAGATGCTCAAAACTCAGAGGGAATGTAGGGGAGGGTGGGGGTGAGAGGGAGAGATCAACCAAAGGACTTGTATGCATGCATATAAGCATAAGCGACGGATATGGACAACAGGGGGTGAGGGTGAGGGCAGGAGTGGAAGGATGATGGGACATTGGGGAGATAAAGTCACATTTGTAATATCTTAATCAATAAAGGGGAGATGACTGGGAGAAACCAAGATGGCAGCATAGGTGAATGCCAGAATTGCTGCTGGACACAACTATTTCACAACCACAACGAAAAGAAAAAATGGGCACCACCCAGACCCACAGGACGGCTGGCTGAGTGGAAATTCCACAACCAGAAAGAGACTGAGACGCAGAGGAGGTGCAGAAATAAAGTGCAGAGGTACGGAGGCATGCGAGGGGGCTTGCGGAAAGGGTTGGCAGCATTTCTTACCAGAGGGAGGCACAAGCTCCCAATGGCTCTGAACTCCAGTTCCAAGCAAGTTTCTGGGGACTCAGAATCATATGGGGAGGAGCTGGACTGTCTGGCACCATCTGGCACTGGGAGGATCTTCAGAGCAGCTTTCTTTCGGTGGTGCCAAGGGTCACTGCAACCTGGTGCCTCTTAGGGCAGGGCTGAGAATTGGCCATAGCTGGTTGCTCTGCCCTGTAGATTCCCTGAGACCCCGCTCCACCCAAGCTGTGCGCAGAGGCTTTTGCATATAAAAGGCTAGGAAGCCCAAGGCAGAAGCTAAAATAGCACCTCCTTGGAGTCCCAAAAGACTGTGTACCCAGTGGTTAGAGCGGGACCAGCCAATCTACAACTCTTCAGACTCATAAGGGACGCACTCAGGGGGCAGACTTGGTGGGCACCAAAGCCCCACTGAAGCAAGTCTTGGCCCATAAGGGTGTCTCCAGTATAGAAGTTCTCCCACCATAGACACAGCTGATTAAAGCCACTCTGTCAATGCAGGGAAGCAGTCAAAATGCAGAGATAAAGAAACAGGTCACAAATGATAGAAATGGAGGAAAGCAAATGACTGGATATACAGTTCAAAATCACAGTTATAAGGCTTTTCAAGAATATTCTAGAGGCTGCCGATAAATTTAGTGAGACCCTCGAGGATATGTAGAAGGACCAGCTAAAAATTAAGCACACACTGAGTGAAATAAAGAATAATATACAGAGATACAACAGCAGATGAGAGGATCGCAAGAATCAAGTCAAAGATATGAAATATGAAGAAGCAAAACCCACCCAGCCAGAAAAGCCAAAAGAAAAAAGAATCCAAAAATATGAAGATAGTGTATGGAGTCTCTGGGACAACTTCAAGGGTACCAACATCAGAATTATAGGGGTACCAGAAGGAGACAGAGAACAAGATATAGAAAACATATTTAAAGAAATAATGACAGAAAATTTTCCCTACCTTGTGAAAGGAATGGACTTGCAAGTCCAGAAAGCGCAGAGAACCCCAAACAAAAGGAATCCAAAGAGGATCACACCAAGACACATCATAATTAAAAGGCCAAGGGCAAACAACAAGGAGAGAATCTTAAAAGCAGCAAGAGAAAAGCAGTCAATTACCTACAAGGGGGCATCCATATGACTGTCAGCTGATTTCTCAACAGAACCTTTGCAGGCCAGAAGGGAGTGGCAAGAAATATTCAAAACGATGAATAGCAAGAACCTGCAACCAAGATTACTTTACCCAGCAAAGCTATCATTCAGAATTGAAGGTCAGATAAAGTGCTTCACAGACAAGAAAAAGCTAAAAGAGTTCATCACCACCCAATCAGTATTATATGAAATGCTGAAAGGTATCCTTTGAGAAGAGGAAGAAGAAAAAGTAAAGATAAAAATTATGAACGACAAAGGCATATCTATCAACAAGTGAACCTAAAAATCAAATGAATAAAAAAAGTCTGATGAACAGAATAAACTGGTGAACAGAATAGAATCAGGGGCATAGAAAGGGAGTGGAATGACAATTCACAGGGAGAAAGGGGTGTTGGGAGTGTGGGAAGAGACTGGACAAAAATCATACACCTATGGATGAGGACAGTGGGGAGCAGGGGGATAAGGGCAGTGGATGGGGTGGGAACTGGGAGGAGGGGAGCTGAGGGGGGGGGTGGGGAGAGAGACAACTGTAATAATATGAACAATAAAGATGAATAAAAAAATAAAATAAAGGGGGGGGGGAATAAATAAATAAATAAAACTATTAACACCAGGAATGCAAGAGAAAGAAAGCAATCAATGTGTAGTTTCTGACTGTCAAATGGCTTTGCCCACAGAGAAGAGGATTTTCTGAATTCTTGGAGCTCTCGCCGTCATAATCGCTAACATGATCACAGGATTCCTCTCCAAGTGTGAAGAAGAGAGCACTCGGTCAGTAGAGGCCCTGCCCACAGGAAGGAAGGAAAGACCGGACTTAGTTTTTCTACTGCAGTTTGGAGAAAAAGAATAGATAGGATGTAGTTAGAGCCCAGTGATCTCCCTTTCCTCTTCTAAGGCTACAGATCAATAAGAAAAAATCTAGAAGAAGTGTCAGGAAAACTGAGGCCCCTGGAGCTAGTGAACTGCTTCCCTGGGTCAAGGGTAGACCGATCTATACTTGTTTAAGGGAATCGGTGTTCAACAACGTGTGAGAGCTCTAATGCAGCATAGGCAGAAGCAGGTGGCTGCCGATACCCGCTGCCAAGATGGCTTGCCATACCCGTGTGTGCCATGCAGGGGAACCAAGCGTTCCCATGTGCCTTCATACAGATGACCCAAGAACACGGAGTGGATTGGCAGACCAGTGAGCGTCTGCTGCTGAAACAAAGAGGCCACCCTGGCTGGTGTTGTTCAGCAGTTAGAGCATCAGCTGATGCACCTAAGGGTCGTGTGTTTGATTCCTGGTCAAGGGCACGTGCCAGCGTTGCAGGTTCAACCCCAGGCCCCGATTTGGGCATGTGCAGGAGACAACCAATCAATGTGTCTCTCTCACACTGATGTTTCTCTCTATCCCCCTCCCTTCATCCTTCCCACTCTCTCTAAAAATCAGTGAGATTAGCAATAACAATGGAAGGAAACAAAGAGACTGCAGTGGTGGGCACTCCCCGCCTTGATTCATTTCAGGCGGCAGGTGTGCACAGGTCATTTCAAGGCCTGGGTAGTCAGCTGAGTCCCCTCCAGGATGTAGGGAACAGTTTGTGGGTCTCCTTAAGACTCCTGTTTTCATTTTCTCTGTGGCTTAATAGACATTTCAGTGAGACCTTATGTGAGACTGCTTCAGGGAGTAAGTAGCCTCATTGTTGACTCATCAAAATAGGGTCTGGGATAGTGTTAGCCACCCTCTCCCTACCGCCAGTCATCTCCTCCACCCACCCCTATTGTTCCATATGAACAGTTGTCTTTCTCAAACTTATGGAAAGTGCTAATGCAAAGCCAACCTCTGGCTTCCTTCCAACCCTGTTGCTCCTTCCAAGTCCCTTAAAGGAGAAATTTGGTGATCATCGGTGGCTAACCAGACACTATTTTGAACTCTAAACTCTTAAAATGAGCACTTGAACTCCGAAGACTTGAAGTCTTCTCTTCTGAGGCAGGGAATAAGAGGTTTCCATCTCTCCGCTGGCAATTTTAGATCCTATCTCTTCTGGATCCAATTTCCTTTCAGCTACTTTAAAATTCCATCTCCCTCTCTAACAAAAAGTAGGTGCCTCTGTAGAACTTCCGGGAATAAGGGAAATGACTCCAATTAGTCATTTACTTCTAATAGCACTTTTCCTATTGTGCAATGAGCATCTCAAAGAGGAATGTCTGAGGCACATGACTGACCACGGGATCAAGGAATCTAGCCACGAGTTTTGGCTAATAAACAGCAACTTGGTCACCTTGTGTTTCTTCTCTACTTTCTTGTCTTCTATCTCATATCAACAGTCAAATCTGGATGTTATAAGCTCAAAAGAATCTCTGTAGCTACTCACTTTCCCTTTTAACCCTCTTCCTCCCACAGCTCCTTAGTCTCACTTTTGTTTTGCTCCTCATGCACTTCCCTGACCTTATTTCCCTAGTTCCCTGTGACATGCTCACTCTCCTTTCTGCCTCTGTGGCTTTATTGTGTGCATTTAGCCCGTCTTCAGGCAACCGCTACAGGCCTCAGTACCTGGGAGGAGCTGCCCGTCAACATTATTCTGGCGATGAACTTGTTTCTTGCTAAAATGCAGATTCATGGGCTCCAGACACTTCAAAGGCTGTCAGCAAGTCTTGGAATTCCTCATTTTACAAGCTTTCCGGGTGATTATGATGTACAATAAAACTTAAAGTAAAAGGTAGATAAGGCCTTCAGTCCTCTCAAGTCTTGATTCTTTGGTTCCTTCCTTCTTTTTCCCCTTCCTGTTTTTCCTTCTTTGGAACTCAATAATTTACAGTGGGTTCACTTGCTCATACTGAGTCTCTCGTCCTCCTTTCCACTCTCTCCTCTCCTGCCTTGGCCTGCCATTTAAACGCAACCCTGCAGTAAGCTGAGCATTACAGGTATCTGATACGCTTTATAAAAAAGCAAAGAAAACTACCCCGAGCAAGCTGCTGCACTAACATCTCCCTTGAGCTTTGGACACGTAGACTGCAAACTACAGAATAGTAAAGAGACAGGAAACCCGAAAGTAAGCACAGCTGGGATCCATAAAGTCCCCTCCCTGATTCAGGGAGAAACATTAAAACAGCTGACCTATTGCTCCAGCATTTCTTTTCCATCATCTGCAGTGTGTGATAAAGGGATATTTAAAAGCTGACATTGTCCTGCCTCCTATATCCTTCACCACAATTTCACTAATTATTTTTCAAGAAAGCTTCCAGCCGATGGCCGCTATGGTCAAAAGGCTTAATTCTTCCATGTTGTTTTAGAGTTCTGTGTCAGTAGAATATGAAGAAATCTCTTCAAAGCCTGTTGGCTGCACGAGTGGGTAATGCAGGCAAAGCCTGTGGTTGTTTTATTAAAAATAAAAAGCTTAAACGAAAACTGTTTAGAAATGTAATATTTTTATTGCCACAGCTCCCCTCCTCCCAGTTCCCAGTTGCATGTTAATTAGAATTTGCTCAATAAAAGTATATTTGAACTATGTTTTCAGAGTCTGTAGTTTAAAGGAATTTTATAGTATTTCGTCAAATAATGAATTCTTTTTGATGTGCAAATATTCATGCTACTGCATCTTATTTTGCAAACTTAGGTGGATCAAAAATCCATTTTCTTTAAAGTGGAGGCATTTCTGTCTCACTGAGTGTTTTGCTTTAAATGTTGTGAGAGACACAAGTTCTATAACCACATTCTCCTTGCACAAGAAACAATACTAGTTATATGAGAGTTAACTGGTATCACAGTTTATATTTTAAAATGTGGTAAGTGGACTGGAAAAAAAAAAAAAGTTAGTTTGCTCTGAAATTGTCTCAGATGACAAGGCTTTGTGTCCAAGAACTAGATAACTTCTTTCACTCGAAAAAAGAGCTATTTTATCATCATTAATTGGTTTTTAAAAGAACAAATTCCATTTTATTTGTGAAAGTTCACAAAGAGACCTATTTGATTGCTCCATTTAAATAATCCGCAGACAGATAGCTTTCCGAGAGATGAAGGGGTGGGGAGGAACAGCAGCGCCCACTGAGAATTATCTTGCAGACACCGCCTCCAAGTCTGGGCTGCACATCAGGATCTGGCAAACAGTCCTGAAATTGTCAGCTCTGAATCACCAGAGCTGCTGTCAGTCACGGGGCTGCCAAGTTGCGTTGACGCCCATTTCTCTCTTACCCAGCCATGCCCCTGCCATTCTTTTTCCTCTCACTTTTATACTAACTTTATAAATTGCCACCTATACCTCCTTCAGCTGTACAAACTCACAACAGAAAGTATCAACAAGGGACTGAGGCTGGTCAGGAGAGGGGCGGGGCGGGGAGGATAAAAGGGGGCGTGTACGAGAAAGAAAACACTGAACCCTGAATCGCTTCAATATGCCCATCCCAAGTCTGATAAACATCTCTTTCATATTAAACATTGGCTGGAAGTACTTCTACATAAAGGAAAAAGAAGACCTCTTTATGGCTTTGAAAGGTGAGCACAAGATCAAAGCAGCCAGGATCGGAGATCCTTGACTGGAATTCCACCAACACAGATGGAAAACCCATTTTTTAAAAAAAATCAAATCTGTTCGCAAATAAAAATAAGCCACTAGGTTTTAAGAGCTCTGGCCTGTGTTATGTGGAACATCAGGAACCAATTAAATGGCTCTCCCCTTCTTGTTTATCCTAAATAATATGGTCTTTTCCCTCCTCTGATTATACCAGCCTCGTGTCCCTGTGGCAGGGGTCTGTGATTTCACTCCCTATTAAAACTCTTTCTCCATAGCGCAGAAGAGCTGGTAAAAAAAAAAAAAATTGAACGCCTGCCTTTTATCACACGAAGGCAAAAGAGCTAAAGATCTACCTTACATCATGTAGTATTTTCTTTTGCCACCAACAGACAGTTGGCAGTTGGCTAATGGCTGGGTACATTTGTATGTTGAGCTCCGATATCCAACCATGGACAACCACTCTGCTTTTCATTTGCTTAAACTTTTCACCTCCCTCCTAAGCTGGTAATGGAATATATTCTTCATGTTCTGCTTGTAGTTTTCCTTTTCTAGGCTTGTGCCCATGGTTCAGTTCTGAGAGGGTAGAGAGCAAGGCGAGGCGCCTTATTGTGAAATACAGACTATAAAACGACATCAGTCTTTCCCGTTACTGTCTGAGATCACACCACTCAGCGTGTCTGGTTCCCGTCTGCCCACCAGGACCACAGCCCCAGGAGAGGGTATGGTGTCTCGTGTCTGCACACCAATGAATCCTCGTGTCTGCTCCGACGGTGTATTCCTAGGTACAGGGTGGATATTACCCCTTGGAAGGAGCTATCAGCTAAGTTCAGAAAGCCACAAGTCACATGGCTCTTGACTTGTACAATACACAGACACAGTCATCCTTATAGGTTTTGCTATAAAAAAACAAATGGGGAAAGAGAAGGACCGTGGGCCGAAGCCCTTTCAAATCGTTATCCAGAGCGACTAAGACAGCAGTGGAGCCTCTGCATGCTTAGGTAAGAGCAGACACCGACCTCACAGGCTTTTTGGAGCTTCTGCTTGCTGTGACTCCCAACCAGAGTTCAAAGTTCAGTCGTGTGTCTTGGTAATCAATGTCCAGATAATTATGCCAGGAAATGACAGAGGAAATATTGTCTCAAAGCTGAAACTAAACTTTCATCTTAGATCTGCAAAAGCTTAGCTTTATCATCCCAGTGGCTCACCAAGAAACGCTTTTTCCTTACTAAATGCTTTCACTGTTCCACTCAGATCTGCTGGGTGGCTGCCATTGACTGCTATATAATAGCTCACAATCCTTTTCTCCCTAACTCAACCACTGGATTAAATTATGTACCTTTGGGGACAGTTGATTGGCCCTCTGCCTTGCTGTCTCCATGATAGTGCTACTTTCTGTGCTTTTTCTAGGAAACAGAAAGGCACCTTCCTGCAAACTGCCTGGTGACCTGGCATTACCCAATGTATCCAGGTTGCCAAGTAGTGTTCATCCAAACTCAAGTAGTGACACACTGTAGTGGAGGTGGGGGATCAGAGCAGGGAAAAAGAAACCTAAATTTGGCCAAATCTCTTTATCAAAGATGGCACCTCATCTCTAAACCTCAGTGTTGTACGCTATTAAAGGGATAGCAGAAAATTAAGTCAGAGTAGCAAAAATATCCCATGCACTTCAGAGAACTATTTTATTTTTATTCACAGAAAACCCTTGCAAAGGAAGACTTTCTCTCCCCATGTTATACAAAAGAAAACTAGAATTCAGAAAGGTTAATTAACTTGCTCAGGGTCACAAACCAAAAAAAGTAGCAGAGCCAAGATTTTAATCTTCGTCTAAAAAGCTTCAGAACTCTTGCCGCCCCTGAAAATACGTGCATGAAAGCATTCTGCTTGGCATGCAGTTAGTGCCTGATGAATGTTCTTTCCCCTCTAAAGTCTTCTAGCTTTAAAATACAGATTCTATTACAAATTCCGAAGGTCAGACCCACCCATTTATGCAAATCACACAGCTCACTGTGCACACATAGTCCAGCACTACCTGCTGAATTACCCACTTTTAATTCTCACCAGGGTACTTTCTTACAACATCGTCTGTTCTTCCAGGCTAAATTTCTTGCTACTCTTTTATTCCAATGTTCCCACATTCCCTTTTTGGACATCTACCAGGTTATGCCCTACCTTCCAATGTCATTTGCCAAGTTTTGGCCCTTATTTTGATGCTAAGAGCTTTTGAAATTTCAGCCTTGGTTAGGAGTCTTTTAAAATAAGCATAGTAATTTTCTGACTCTCACTAGCCTACCTGACAACTGATTTTCATTAAAAAATTTTTTTCAGACATATAGATAATATATATCATATATAACAATATCTAGAAGATGTACTATATAAAAATAATACATAAATATATATACTATATTATACCATGTATAGATAGCCTGGGATAACTGTGAAAACATACACATATACACATACTTCATAGGAATAGCAACTGATTTTCAGTAACAGTGTAGACTAAGTCATATTTAGAAAAGTAGCATTTTCTTAAAGGAAATAAAATCTGCAAAGACCCAACTCTGCCCACAATGAAGTCAACCTTTTATAGGAATAGCAAAGAACTTTAGTTGCTGGAAACCACATGGTCAAAACAAGGTATTTGCGGTGGTCCTCCCACAACAAAAGAATGTCCACCCCCCCCCCCACACACACACACACAAAACACACAAAGAACTGCTGAAAGCTTTGAACTGGCCATGTTTCAGCTGGGAACCAAGCTCCAAAACTGTGGGATCCCCTTCTCTCAGCAGCCTTTCAGCAAGAAATAAGTTGAGCCAAGCACTGGGTCTGGCCAGGGAGCACAGCAGATGACTCCCCTCTCCTGAGGTAGCAAAGGCCAGAGGTTGTGACCTTTATCCCCCTTTAAATTTATTCTCATAGCAAGACATCTATTTCTCCTCAATTTTATATGCCTAGTTTTTGAACCCTGTAGAATGTGTAAGAAAGGTAACATTCTCAAATTAAACTGTAACTATGCTGCTATGCTATTTTTGCTTTTTTTATTTGAGAAATTTTACTTTGAAGCTTACCCCTTAATATAATGTGGGTTAAAGGAATTGGCAGGTGTGGGAGAAGGCAATAAAAGAATACTTAGGGTAGGATGGAAAAGAAATCTTACAATTATCTCTGTACCTCCCATGAACTGAAATTCCCACAAGATGTCTACTCAAAGTAATTTTTACTTATTTTTAAAGATTCCACCTCTATTGCTCTCAGATAAGAACACTAGTAGACTTCTTAAATTATTATTATTACCTCCCTCCCATCCCGACCCAAAGAAAAACAAAGGAAATTTGGAACATATCACTATTTCTCTCGCCTCATCGGCTTTTTCTGTTACTCATTTCCTCTTCTTGCTTACCAGGGATCACAGTCCAAACCCTGCCCCCAGGGACTGGTCACTGACTAAAAGAAACCACCTCAGCACTGTGCACACTCATGATCTCAATCCTAGAGACTCGTTAAACTTTTAGAGCTTGTTATGTAAGCGCACACTCTCCTTAGTATAAGGGCTTCCTGTTTCCTAGAGAAAAAAATTGCTAAATTACACAGGAGAATGAACCTGCCCCTAAATACAACCTCAACGAGCTTCCACAAAGCTCCTTGCTGCAGGGAGGACGATCCCAACCTGCTCACCCCAATTCCAGTCTCTCCATCGCAGACCACAGGAAAATAGTAAAGACGGTTCTTTGCTTAAGTGGAAAATCAAGTAGAATATCAAAAGTCTACTGGTAGGAGACGTCGCTGGGGCAGCTTTTTCTCTGGAAACTTTCCATCTTCAGATGAGTTAGGTGTCAGGAGAGATGTTATTGAAGAATGTGGCCAGTAATATCCCACTGGAAGGGAACTATAGGGCTCTTTCTGCCCCCACACTTCCCCTTGCACTAATACCCGAGGATATAGTGATCATTTATAACCTTGTCCAAGGAAGAAGGGAGACTGGAGAAGGACTGTAGAGAATGCCCAGTGCTATCAATAACAGAAAAACCCTATTTGGAGATGGCTGGTAGAAAGGGGTAACTGAGAAAAGCATTGTCCTTCCTGAAATAAGTGGTGTGGCTGCGGAACCCATCTCAGAGGGAAATCTTTAAGAGAGCAGTGAGTTACCCACTGGTTTAAGCATTTATGGGGAGATGTGGGAAAGCTAACAGAAAGTCTAATTTAATTGGAAAATGGTCGGGGAAACCGATCCAGGCAAATGGCAGACAGTATAGAAATAGAAAACAGGAGCTCGGTTGTAGGAACAGGGCAGCTTTCAAAAGAGAGCTGCTAGTTCACTGCCCTTGGCTTCTAGGAAAGTAAAGAGGCCTCATCAGTAAAGATTGTTTGAGATCAGATTGGAAACGCCTACCTCAAGGGCCCCCGAGAGATCCTCAGAAGGATCTACGCAGGCTGGTTTCAGAGGGTGATGACGTACAGGGCTGAATCCTGTTCTCAGGAGCTACACGTTGGGCTTTAGGACAATTCTGACTGCCAGACAAGCAGTTATTCAGAGAAGGAGCCTGTTAAAGGGAAAATTTAAGGAGTAAGGGATTTCCCCAACTTCCTAGATCCTATGGAAGCAGTGAACCTGAATGCCAGATCTCTCTCACTGGGCTGTGTTTGTTGAGGCAGGCATTGATGCCAAGGCAAGCCAAATATCTGGATGGGTTTTGAAAGTTGATACATACCCTGGGCCTGCTCTTGATTACAATGGAGGAATGAAATTGAATTCATAGAGGCTACCATATGTGATCAGCAGGAACTCCTTGGGGTTTGGTGGAAAATTCTGGGAACTGCCTCTTGAACCATATGGTTTCCTTAAGAGTTCTAGGAAAAACTCAAGTCTAGATTACTAAGACTCCAGACATATAGTAGGGATTACTCTCATGTTGGGGGCTGGGGAAGTGGAGAAGGGAAAATTTTACAATAAAACTACTTTAATGCATGTAGTCCTCACTCAAACAAACCATTTTAGATTATTTCCAAGTTGGCATTTACAGTGCATATGATTCCTAGCTTATTAATAATTTCTCATTAACCATGTTTAGTCTCTTAATGACTTATTTAGTAACTAGAGGCCCGGTGCACAAAACTTTGTGCACTTGGATGTTCCCTCAGCCCTGCCTCTGCCTCTAGTAATCTGAGAACCCTCGGGAGATGTCCACCTGCTGGCTTAGGCCCGCTCTCTAGGGGGATTGGGCCTAAGCTGGCAACCAGACATCCCTCTGGCGGCCTGGGGGCCCTCGGGAGATGTCCACTTGCCAGCGGGGAGCAGGCCTAAGCTGCAGTCGGACATCCTTAGCTCTGCTGAGGAGGCGGGAGAGGCTCCCACTACCACTGCTGTGCTGGCAGCTGGCAGCCTGGCTTGTGGCTGAGCAGAGCTCCCCCTGTGGGAGCACAATGACCACAAGGAGGCAGCTCCTGCATTGAGCGTCTTCCCCCTGGTGGTCAGTGTGTGTCATAGCGACCAGTCATTCCCAGTGGTTCTGCTGTTAGGGTCAATTTGCATGTTGCCCTTTTATTATATAGGATAATAAGTTTGTCGCCATCTTCCCTGAAATTATTCCACAGGTTTCAGAAGGCAAGGTAACTATGTTAAACTGAATCATATTAAGACAGCTAGTTCGAACACTGACTAATCATGTGACCTTGGAAAAGTTACTGAATGTCTCTTCACAATGGATTTGATAAGAGTACCTGCCCCACAGAGCTACATGAGAATCAAGTGAAGTGACATCTGTGGCACTAACTGGCCTGTAAGCGCTGCGTAATGGCGAGAAGTTCCCTCTGAGATGTCTGAGTGCTGGACCTTTTTGCGACTCTTCTGTTTTCTACTTGGCATTCCCACTGGGCTGCCACTAGCTAAACGTATTCTCTAACCTCCTCAAGTTCCTTTACCCACTTTGCCAATCTCAGGTCTAGAAATATGCTGTTATTCTTCCCCTAAAACCCAGGGTAAACTTCAGCTTCTTCAAACTTTTGCTCCTCACGGTTGCACTGAACTCCACTTCCCCGAGTTCCTTCTGGCCTTCACTCCATGCCTCTCTGGCTGCATTTTCTAACTCAGTAGCTTTTCTCATCCTCTTTGTGTGGGTTCACAGCCTCTGTCCAGAATCAATCTGCCCTGCATAGCACTTATCTATTGCATTTACCTATTACAACTTCAGCGGCCTTCTCTATAGTCTAGTTTCCAGAGAGAGATAGTCCAGCTCTCAAGAGATTTAAAAAATTAATTTAAAAAAAAAGATATTAATAAGCATTCAAGGGAAACTAATAAGTAGCTAGCTCATTATGGTTGGGAAACCCTACATATTAGGAGTTCAAAGCAGAACTCATGGAAAACCACAAGTTGTCTCCATTCTCCACTTCACTCCAGGTTCATCTTCAACTTGAGCCATACAAAACCACACTTTTGAGTTCTCACTAGTTGTTAGTCACTGAATATTTTGCTAGTACAAAGATTATCCCTTTTTTTTTCATTTTAACTAATTCTGTAAGCATGTACATTATCACCACAAACTTAGAACTTGAAGCAAACTTAGAACTATCTTCTACACACCAGGGTTCAAAGCAACTATGGTTTTCAGGCTAAGACCATCTCAGCCTAATCAGCTTTTCTAAGACTTTGGACCTTGATTCTCTTTCTGATGCATTTTAATAAGCCTTGGAGAGAGAATCTGACAAAGAGAAAAAATGGTAGAGCATTGCTCTCAGGGCATAAGGATTCTCCACAGTATTAGTGCAATAATAATAAAAGCTGGCAGTGAGCATCAACTATGTGATGTTGCTAACTGGGAACCTTCTTTATATTATTTCATTTAATTCTTAGAATTACCCTTCCAAGTACTGTATTTTCCAGCATATAAGATGACTTCTTAACCCAGGAAAATCTTCTCAAAAGTCAGGGGTCGTCTTATAGGGCAGGTGCTGAAACTTCCCAGTGGGACTGGAAAATCTGCGGTCACCACATTCGGTGGAGGGAGCTCAAAAACGGCTGCACTCCATTCATTTCAACAGAGCGGACGGAGACCACAGGTGTCTTTGGTCGGCTCCTTCTTGTGCCGCATACGGTCTCCGCCTGGACTTTTTAACCCAGGAAAATATTCTCAAAAGTTGGGGGTCGTCTTATACGCCCAGTCATCTTATACGCCGGAAACTATGATATTTATTATTATCCCTATTTTATAACTGTAAAAACTGAGGCTTAAAATAGTTATGTGACTAAGTAGCTGAGGCGGGGTTTAATTTTGGTCTCCTAGACTCCAAAGCCCTTGTTCTTTCCAAAATACTGTCTTTGTTTTTCACTTTTAGAAAAAGCGTGTAATGCAATCTTCTCGCCTATAGTCTCTGACCTATGACCTCTGTAATTCTGCATGAAAGATTTAAATGATAAAGAGATTTAAATGACTCAAGTAATCAACTTCTGATTATCTCAAGATGCCAAACAATGCTCACTTATCCCATGAGCCAAGGTCTTTCACCAAGAAAAGGAATAAAGCAAACACATTATTTTACCTTTGTTATTCCCAGGGAAAGGAACTCAGCTGTAAAATTAAGAAACAAAAACCAAATGGTTCACAATGAAGTTCTGAAACCTATTCTCCTTAACAGGTAAGAGAAGGGAGTGGGGAAGGGTGGGGAACCAGGCTAATAACTAAAGAAATATTGGGATTATTGTGCTCTATGGAAAGAGAAAGAGGGTTTGGGTTCTAGTTCCATTTCTAAAAAAGCCATGTATTCTTGAACCACTTTATTTCCCTAAGAAAGTTTCCTTTCCTATAAACTGGGGCCAATAGCTAACTTGCTTAACCCATTGAATTGTTGTTAGATCATGAAAAAAAAAAAAAAGTGAAATATCTCTCCCTATGGAGTTAAACATGGAGTGAAATTCTAAAATTCTCTAGCTAGGCCCTGGCTGGGTAGCTCAGTCGGCTCCAGTGTCATCCCCATACACCAAGGTTGCAGGTTTGATCCTCAGTCAGAGCGAATACAAGAATCAACCAATGAAGGCATAAATAAGTGGAACAGCAAATTGATGTTTCTCTCTCCTGTTATTTTCTTTCTCTCTAAACTCAATAAAAAAATAAAATTATCCATCTAATATAGTGGTTCTCAACCTTCCTAATGCTGCGATCCTTTAATACAGTTCCTCGTGTGGTGGTGACCCCCAACCATAACATTATTTTCGTTGCTACTTCATAACTGTAATGTTGCTACTGTTATGAATCATAATGTAAATATCTGATATGCAGGCTGTGTTTAGGCGACCCCTGTGAAAGGGTCGTTAGACCCCCAAAGGAGTCGCGACCCACAGGTTGAGAACCGCTGATCTAATAGCTCTTACATGCCATCAAACATGTGCTTCTAGCCATTTAGGATGCTCCCAACAACTGATATCTAAGAGCCATTTGAGAGCCGTGGGAAGTCCTTGCAGACCGCTTTCTTAGACAATGTCATTGAGCTATTGTTTCCATGAGTACCAAATTACTTGTTTTAAAATTTTTTCCTATGATCTCACATGTTTTTAAATTTTTGGACTGCATGTGTTATTTAGAAAGTCAGCACAGCCCAGGCTTGAGAAAGGGAGATGCTATGCCAGATGAACTTGGGAGTGAAACTCACCCAGTAATGCTCAGATCTAGGAAGTTCCAGAAGCACAAGAGTACTGACCACGAGAGTGTAACAAGGAAGGTGTACACAGTGGTGGTGATGGGAGATCTGAAGGGGAGAATAATTTTCTCAAAAACCAAGGGAAACAAATTAAGATTTAAAAATTCAGTGATGTTAGATTTTTATGTCAGCAATTAAGGGGTCAACCTCTTCTGCTCTTTGGATTTCCAATGTGGTTAAAGCCATCTATCTTGGCGGGGATTAAATGAATTTACTAATTCTTTCCTGCATTGGTTCCCAGTCTTTGCTGTACGTTAGAATCACCTAGGGAGCTTAAAAAACAACAAACAAATAAAAAACTACTCATGCCTGGGTCCCATTCCCAGAAATTCTGATTTAATCGGTCTAGAGTGCAAATTAAGCATCGCTGTAGTGTGCAGTTCATTCCCCTGATGATTCTAAAAGCAGCAAAGCTTGAGAACAAAGTCTACTGATTCGTTAGTCAAAGCGTGATCTGAGAACCTGGGAGCTTGTTAGAAATGCAAACCTCAAGCAACATCCAGATCCACAAAATAGTAATCTCCACTTTAATAAAACCCTCAGGTGACTCCTATGCATGCTCAGTTTGAGAAGCAGTATACCCCAGTAAAGATGGGGGGAAGGCAATCACCACAGCACAAGTAAAAGGCTTGCAGTTTAAAAGAATCTTCTGCCTACCTGATTTCCTTAATGACATTTAATACTGACAGTTCATCTGGCCGTGATTTGATTAAATGAGAAAATGCATTTAAAACCTTAGGGCAGTCCCTAGCACAGGGATATTCGGAAAGTGTGAGATATTACTTTTATGATGATGATGGAATCTGTGCAACCTATAGCTCAGAAAACCTATCTACGCCTTCCCACCTCAGGGGTCATAACCAGTTCTAGGAGCTTCATGAGATTTATGTCTGTTATACAAGCCCTTGCTGACGGAACATTGTCAGGCAAAGCCACAATCTGTCAATGATTGACCAAATGCTAACTCCCTGGAGAAGGCTGGAGGAAGTAGGACCGGGAAAGCCACACCCCAGCGTTCAGCTCTGGTCAGTGATTCTTTATCCCTGACACATCCATTCGTAAACGGTTTGGTTTCATTCAATATATGGTCTTACTGTGTGAAGACACAAGTTTAAGTCTCATTTAATCCCTAATTGTTGTTAGCTCTACTTTACTGATGGGAAATGGTCAGACAATGGCAAAGCAACTAAGATCTGAACCTGTCTATATCCCTAACCCAGGCTGTCACCACTCTCTACGGCCCCTTCCTCACTATTGTCCCAGCAAATGTTCCCTTTGCTGCACTGTCAAAATAAGCACAGGAATTGAGGAGACCGCTCAATGCATGTGAGCCTGACTTAACTCTGCTTACAAAGTGATGTTCTTCATGATGATTTGGGATGCCAGGCAGAGCTAGAAGACGGTCACTTACCCACTGGAGGCCTCCATGAAAAGCCGGAGCCAATTCTAGCAGCTTGAACTCACACCTGAGCCCTGCCTTGCTCCATCCTTAGCACCGCATGCCTGTCTGCAGACCCAGGCTCAAAGACTTTGTCCCAGTGCTTCTACAATATGACGATTCAATTAACGTTTGCATTATAAAATGTTCACCCCAATTAAGCAGTACATTCTTCATCTCATGTAGTTAACCACGTTGTATATGTGGTGAGAACACTTAACATCTCGCTGAGCAAATTTCAACTATACAATAGTGTGTGATGAAGTATATATACTGGCTGTATGTGAGATCCCCCAAACTTATTCGTCTTATAACTGGAAGTTTTTCACTTTTGACTAACATTTCCTTACTTCTCCCATCTCCCTGCTCCTGGCAACTACCATTCTAGGCTCTGCTTCTGTGGGTTGACTAAAATTCCACATATAAGTGAGCGCATATGGCATTCTGTCTATTGATCCCAAGTCCCAGGTTTCAGGTTGGAGGCCCCCCTACACTAGCTGTCCCCAAGAGCTCAAATGCCAGGGGCTGACATTTGATGGGGATTTGCCCCCAGAGTAGGACCACAGAGGACAGCAGCAGAGCCAGGTAAACCAGCCTCTGATTGTCTAGAGCACTTAAGGAAATGAAATCCCAGCAGGATTCCGATTTTCCTCCTTAATTAACTTCCTTCATTCCCTTAGGCATTTGTTCCTTTAGCAAGATCCTACCGATAAATTTCCCTTTGTCCCACCTCAAGGGTGTTAAGTAAATACTGGGCGCAATAGCCCAGTAGCGTTAGAGGGCTTTTTGCAGTCCACAGCAGGCCACCTGTCCTGGCAGCTTCTGCTAATGCCAATTAGAGGCTTGTGTCCCCCGTCCTGGCGGAGAAGAGAATTGCAACAGCCCTGCTCTGCCTGCCAGAGCTCCTGCCAGAGGTATCCTGGACTTTCTGCTCAAAGAACTTCTATCGATGTTCATCTCTTTCCAGCAAGACTCCCCAGGGGTCAGCAAGGTGTTTATTTTATTACACGTTAAAGGGTCTGTTTTCTCATGATCTCTAGGTGTTCTGAAATGAAGAGGTCAAAGGACAAATAGAATAACCCTGTAACTATAATAATATTAATCCAAGTTTTGAAACTCAGAGTAAAGCAACTAGAATTACTGATCAAAGAGAGCACATGTGAATTCTACAGATAAATGTTAATAAATCTTATCACCAGATTGAAGTTAAAGTCACACAGACAAGAAAATAACACTGAAATCTGGTCTGTAGGGTCTCTGTTTCCATCAGCCTCTCCCTGTCCTTAACCTTGACGGCTCCATTGATCTGTCAGGTGGGATCACTATGTTAATTTTTTAAAGAAGAAAATGGGGACAGTTATGAGACAGGAGAAGAGAACTAGGGAGAGAAGAGGACTCTTTTTACTTCTCTATTAGGAAACCTGAATCTTTATTTCTACGGTTGAAATATGTTTCCAGGTAAAACACTTCTGGATATTGGAATGCAGAATGAATGCTACATTTGAAACATTTATCTTGATTTCCTCCTGTCAGTTATTCAGTATGTACTGGGTTTGGGATGAGCATGCAATTTATCATCCAAACGGATAGTTTTGAGAATGAAGGGGGAGCTTTATGAATTCCTATAAGACATGCCAGAACTGTTCTGAACAAACTGGAAGGATCGTCCCCCTTGTTAATGAGCACTTTCTATACACTTTGTGTAAAAACAGAAAATGTCTGGGGGGGGAGGAGTCAGACAAGTTCTTCTTTATTCCTGGGTGGAAAATCAGTGCTAACTCCCACCGTCTCTCAGAATACCAAAAGGTTTTGAGAAGACCTATTGCTCCTTTCAGGTAAAATAAAAATATGTGCTCAGGTCATTCAAGCACTGATTTTTCTGGCTTGGAACAATTCTCTCTTCCCAGATAGGATCCAGTTTCTTTCCCTTATTTTCTGAGACTAGGTTGAATTTTGACAGGCAATTCTAAATTTAATTGTGTTAATATACAATGAGCAGGTCACTGAAACTAATCTTACAAAAAAAATACTGCTCTCTTTCAAAAACAAGGAAATCACTATCATCACTCAAGGGAACATTACACAGATGGTGGAGATCTATTTTAAAGAGTCAAGCAAGACAAAGTACAAAAATTATATATATATATATATATATATATATATATATATAT
>PVJC01012779.1:10240-39192 GCA_004026665.1 Murina feae | reverse complement strand
CTGCACTCTCCGCCCCGGTTCGCAGATTTCCGCCCACCTTCCGCCTCCCCAGCGGCACCGCAGCTAGCGGGGCGTTATTTTTCCTCCCTCGAGTAGGAGTGGGTGAAGGGGAGACTCATGAGGGAATACAAGGTAGTGGTGTTAGGGAGCGGAGGGGTTGGCAAATCTGCCCTGACTGTGCAGTTTGTCACCGGGACTTTCATTGAGAAATATGACCCCACCATTGAAGATTTCTACCGCAAAGAGATCGAAGTGGACTCTTCCCCGTCCGTGCTGGAAATTCTGGACACCGCAGGAACCGAGCAGTTTGCCTCCATGAGAGATCTCTACATCAAAAACGGTCAAGGTTTCATCCTGGTTTATAGTCTCGTTAATCAGCAGTCTTTTCAGGTAACCAAACCAAGTCTTGTAATTTGTTAAAAGGGGGTGTGGTAATCCTGCTTTTACTTCTGGTTTGCTTGAGCCGTGCGTTAATGACTATGTGTTGCTTTTGAAAGTTAGACATGGCGCATTTTTGAGGTTACCCCTGGCATGAAAAAAGTATTGGGTTGTTTCTATAGAGAGTCGTAAAATAACAACTGTCAACACATATTTTAAACTTTGTTTTTAAGCCAAAGAGAAGTGAAAAAGAAGTAGGTCATTCCGTGTATATTTAGTTCGGAATATAACTTTCTGAAGTTGCTTGTTCAATTCAACAAGTATTGATTAATATTCTCAACAAAACATTAACAAATGATCTCGGGTAAATACAACATTTGGGAAGGAAAATTATTTGGAGCCTAGTATCTGTTGCATATCTAATTGCTTTGTGATTGCTTCCCCCCCACGCCTTCTCTGTGCTCACCCAAGTTTCTCAACCAGATTCATACGTCTTAGTGCTGCGAGACGAACTTGAGAACTGCCTTCTAGGCATTTTACTTACTTGGGGCATGTGAAGGACAAGTTACTAATTAAAAATGTAGAATGCCCCTCCTTTTCTCCAGTTATCCAAATTGTTTCTGATAACACTGACCATATTTATCAAAAGTACTCGGATCTGGGAACACTGAACAAACACAGATTTATAATCCTGGCTGGGTTTCCTCGGAAAATCTGTCCTGCCCTCCATTAAGAGACAGACTGAAGGTTTAACATGATTTTAAGAGATGCAATAAATGTTGCTATTTATTCCTTGAAAATACCTCATATTGACCCATTATATTGACCTCCATTGATTTAGGAAATGGATATTTTTCTACATTTAAAGGTATTCAGTTAATGCTGCTTACTTAAGAGACATTAAGTACTTTAAGTTAAGGCAATGTGCTAATTCCACTTTTGTTAGTATTTTAAAGTACTATATGAACTTTTTTAGTAACCAGATATAGCACTTCAGGATTTTTTTTCTTTTAAAGATAATTCTGGGTGAATGAATAGAAGTTATATTGACCAAACTCAAGTCCATCTTATGTAGGCTTAAATTCCAAAGCAAGAATATCGTAACAGCATTTTCCCCATAAAAATAGTAAAGGTGCTATTTGGCAGGCATTTTCTTTCTGAAGGATCTTGGAAAAATTGTTATTCTATTAGCTGACTCTCTTGAGGCTGGAAGTCTTTTGAAGGGTTTTTCATAAAATGTTAATTATATCTACTTCTGTTATAGCCATAAATACGGAGTGAAAATTCTGCCATTGTTTCAACAGAGACTTAATCTCTTTTAAACTTAAATGCCATAAATTTGGATTCTCAGCTGAACTTGGGTTTCCATGAAGAGGCAAGGGAAAAAGAAACTTGACCTAGAAGATTGAATTGATACATGATCATATAAAATTGTTGCAGATATCAAATAACTATGTTTTTTTGTAAATTTCACAGCCCCCTCTTTTTTCTCCATCCTACCTGTGAATATTGTTTACTGTAACTATTTAATCACATGTTTATATTTAAGTTGAAACTTTTAAGTTATGAAAAATCAAAAAAAGTATAATGTTAGTATAAAATCTATGATAGTGTCTTTAATCAATACCCGCACCCCAAGTTGATGCTACTGGAGAATTGTTAAGGCTCTTAGCTTTCGTGATTAGTTGTAAATACTTAGAAAAAATAATACACTTGGGGTAAAATTCAAATGGTGAACCTGAATGTAGGCAGAGAAAAGTATGACTTTTTCCCACGCAGACTCTCACCTGCCTGTCCATCCCAGGAGCTGCTCATTGTTACAGTAGTTTCCACTGTATTTAACATATTTTAAGGTATTTAATTTTACTGAGATAAAAATATACCACTAAATTTAAAATGAAACATATAAGTGCAGGAATCTATTTTTAACTTTGTTGGAGGCATGACACAGTGTTTTTGTTTCCACCTTAAACACTTTTCTCTCAAGTGCTCTTACTAAATGGCTAGGAATGCATAGATGCTACAATCCTGTGCTAGGATATCAAGTGTCCCGAGGAGTGATGACAAGCTGGCAGGTTTAAGGAGATGGGCAAACACCTTAATGTATGAATGGATTCATCATATTTGGGAACTTTTTAAATCAGTATAGATTGTGGGAAAGAAGTGATTAAATGAATCCTAAAGTGAGTGTACAACCTATGTTTTATATTCTTGACAGAAATCCAGCAGGTACAGTCTGTGGAAATAATCTACTGCCAACTTTAGTGGAGAAAATGACATTTTCACTATTTGGGTGTGTGGTTTTATTTTGGATTCAGCTTTCTTTACTCACCGAGGTGTGAGCTCTTATGAGATTGCAATACTTCTGTTATGGTTATGCAAAGGGCATAATTTTTTTTCTTTCTTTTTGTGATTGTTTGAATAGGATATCAAGCCAATGAGAGATCAGATTGTCAGAGTGAAGAGATATGAAAAAGTCCCACTAATCCTAGTAGGAAATAAAGTGGATCTGGAACCAGAAAGAGAGGTTATGTCTTCAGAAGGCAGAGCTCTGGCTCAAGAATGGGGCTGTCCTTTCATGGAGACATCTGCAAAAAGTAAATCAATGGTGGATGACCTTTTTGCTGAGATCGTCAGGCAAATGAACTATTCATCCCTGCCCGAGAAGCAAGATCAGTGTTGTACAACTTGTGTTGTCCAGTAAAAAAGATAACCTCAATCATGGCCATACCGAGCAGGTTAGTCGTTGATGGAACCTTATGAACCAGAGGGTGTTGTGTTTTGTTTTTTTTTTTGATCGTATATAACAAAGCCGGTTAATATTAAAACACATTGTGCTACCTTAAATTTCTTTATTTTTAAAGTAACATTTCCCTTTGCACAAAATAGTCAACATTCAATGCTGAATGCCTGAAAAATACAGATAAGGGAAACAAAGGTAAGAAATTGCTTGTATTTCCATCAGACGATTTATTTTTTCAAGTGAGTTACTGTTCTCTTTCTGCTTGATTGATAACATTCCTATGGGGCGGGGTGAGTTAAAGGATAGTACACCTTTTCAGGGTTTTGGTGATTTAGCATCCAGAACGCACAAGAGAGCATCCGTTAATAATTTTAGAAGATGATTAGTTTTGTTCTCTACACTTTTCTATCCCTGACTAGGGAGCTGCTGTAATTGAAATCATCAATTTACTAATCACCCGAATGCTTGATTTAACAGAATGATTATTTAATCAAGTTCATCTTCTGTACCTGGCACTTGAGGGATTTAAGTCACTTCTGATAATAACAAATTATAGTGCCACAGTGTACTTTGACTTCATCATGAATATACGGTTCAAATGAGAATCTGGCAAAATCATCTGTGATGTGTTAGAAGGAACAGTTCTAAGCCCAGGAAATGTTTTTATTCATTTTAATAAATAACAAACTTAATAAAATAATAACAAAACCTTGAAACTTTTCATTGAGTTAAGTAATGACTTACTAAAATTTTTTCAAATGAACCAGTTTTTGGAAAAGTTGATATATAATACTTATTGATTATTTAAAATTAGATTATTTATTCATATCATGACTTTTAAATCTAGCCATAAAAATTGGGCAAATAACCTCACTTAGTAACATTTAGATAGTGAAGTGAAACAACCAATAGTCTGGATGACTGAGAAATCACAGCAAATGCCAGACTAGCCCGACAACATTAGGAATGGAATTGATTATTTTGAGCCAAGACTGACCTCAAGTCTAGAAGGCAATGCTACAAATGGCAACAGGCATTTAAGATCGCAGTGATGATTTCTAATCAAAGGTCTGGCTTCATATGGACTTCCTGGAAAAAGACTAACAGTCCCTAACTCATCTTTTCAGACAAGAGTTCCTGTCAAGTAATACCACCTTTGAAAAGGAAGGATGGCAACAGTGTTTTATTCAAAATGCTTTCACTCACCAGCTTTTCAGCATACCAGAATTTGATGGAAACTCATTTATTTTCTTATACCTAGCCACATCTGTTACCTTATAAAATCACCGTTCAGATTATAGTCCAACATGTTTTACTGATAGTGTTGCACTTACACTATAGTCTTTTGAGGTAGTAACAAGCGTATATAGGTGATCGAGACTCATGTTCTTGTTTCTGTAATCTCTCACCTTAAACTGTAAGCCAGCTTCAAGTTTGAACAAGTTCTGTATAGTGATTATATCTTCACCATTATGCTCTATTTTCCTGACACTTTTAACTGGGCAAATGACAAAAGCGTACATGTTTCAGTTTTATCATTTTAAAAAAATCAACCAGTTCTCAAAAATGTTCCCCATTTTCTTTCTACCATTATTATAGACAGCTATAGAAAGTAAACAGAATAAAATTGGTCTCGGTCAAATCAGCATATGGGCAATTTCTAAAGCGATTTTTAAGTCTCATTGTGGATTATTTCTGAGTTTATTTTATTATTAGTTTTTAAGCGAAAGCAAAATATTGAGAGATAAACAGACTTCCTTTTGCAGGGAGTGGACCCAACTAGGTTTCTTGAGTTTATTTTATTTGTAACTTTTGTGACCAAATTACTTTTAACCCATTTGGTTACCTACAGAAATGATTAACTATCTTTTTTATATTTCAAGCCAAGTCTGTTTACATATTTTAACTAATACACTAAAAATCAGCAAATATTAATACAAATAATTGGTCATTTTTTTAATAATGGCTCAAGTTGCCTGTGTAGGTTTTTGTTTGGTTTTCATTTTTGCAAGCAGAATACACTATTGAAAGAGTGAACCACGAAATAAAATACCTAATCAGCTGAATTTCTGAAAATATTAAAGGGAATCTCTGATCAAGATCTTTTATAACAAAGCACATTATATATAATTTTCTAATAAGATTGAACTGATGTGTATTGAAATCTGTAATCTGAGGACCAGAAAATTTGTGGTTGTGCCTCTTGCTCACTATTTATCTAAAAACATTCTGAATCCGGTAGCTTGAGTCATGAAACTCTGAAGTCTGTCAGTCCCAAATCTAGATTGTATATCAAACTTTGACAAGTAAAGGTGATTTGAGAAATGCTCTCCTTAATGTGAACAGTACCTTGTCCAAGTTAGAAATGGTAAGACTTGAGTAAGTCAGAAGTACTGTGATGGTTGAAAGGGAAAAATTATTAATGCTCTTAAGAATTGCTTCTGATAATTCCTCATATTTATTTCTTACCTCCTTTCAATTTGGGTCATCACTCTCTTTCCCAACACCTGTTTATCTGCATGTCTCCCAGGATTGTTTGCTCACCTTTCAACCCCCCCCCCCCCGGAAGTAATCTTAGTGTAAGTTTGGATTCAGAGCCAGATTCTTTATGTACTGCTTTCAAGGCTGGTTTCCTTACGGACCCAAGGAGCCTTGCCGTCAAGTGCACTGAAGGACTTCTTTTACTGTGCAACAGCATTGTAATAGAAACCCAGGTCAATGTTGAGGCTTGTTTCACTTTTACTAACTACATCAGAGAAGCTTTTACTAGCTCCTCTGTGTTGGTGTGAATAATTGATAGATGGCTATTTTGGTGTATATATACTGTTGTTGAGAATGATGGGTGTTTTATTAATCTCATAATGATATAAAAGAATTAAATCACAGTGCTGGGGGGTGGTCAGAAAAAGGAGAGATCACACACAGTTCGAGCTAGTTTCTCAACATTCTGGGATTTTTGTTGCAGTGGGTGTAGGGTGTTTAGCAGCATCCCTGTATTAGATGCCAGTAGCATGCCCCCACCTCCAAGTTGTGACAAGAAGGAATGTCTCCAGACATGGGCAAATGTCTCTTAGGGGGCAAAATTCCCACTGGCTAAGAACCACTGATTTAGGTGAATTGGGGAGCAGTAGCATTTGAGTCAGGCCTTAAAGAATAGGGGGACAGTGAGTCAAGCCTTAAAGAATAGGGGGAAAGAGATATTTTTAAAAATAGAGGAAACAGATATATTAAAAAAAAATCATTCTAATCACCAGACACTTCCACACCCAGAGCAGGTCTAACTAGGCACCTATTCACTCTGAACAGTCACAAACCATGAACCTTGTAGGGGCTAGTAAAGGTCTGAGAGAATTAGTAGGGCAGAAAGGACAAGGCCACACAACAGATGACTAGCACCTCATTTCAGCAGTAGCATTTGAGTCAGGCCTTAAAGAATAAGAGGGAATAGAAGGGGAAATGGGGGGACGTCTGTAATACTCTCAACAATAAATAATTTTTAAAAGTATAGGTAGGATATGAGTGTGTGAGCAATGGGTAGAGGTGATTCCAAACAGAGGGAATGCCAAAAAGGAGTAAAATAATATCCTAAAATATTGTGTTGATTTCCTGAAAGGAAGGTGGGAAGTGCAGTAAAGTTATCCCTTAAATGTGATAATTTGGTAAATACCCTTTTGGCAAATAGACATTTTTAAAAGATTAGTTTTCAAGGATTCCTATATCCCAGTCCAATATTGACAGGAGTTATTTTTAAAAAAAACAAAACAGGAATAAAAAATGTGTTCTTCGCTATGGTTTGAAGATCTCCTGCAAAATTTGATCTTATTTTCTTCATTATTATGGAAAGGGTTCTCCCAAAGAGATAAATGGTGCATAAGAGTACCAAACGCCAGGAATCAAGCTGAAAGAACAAAGATCATTATTTATGTCAGCCTCAGTTCATTATATATGTCATCCCGAAGAAAAAGGGAGATTCTTAATTCAAGACTAGCACATCATTTCACGTGGCAGCAGAATGCCTGGGATGTTAACAAAGGCTCCTGAAAGGCTGAACAATTTATTAATGTCATTTTAGTCTAGCTGGCCTTACTATTCCTAAACACAGTGGAATTGATTAGTATTTTAATTTTTTAAAAAATAAGTGTGGAATCAATTGTTTCTATTATTTTGTCATCTTTTAATTAGATATGATATTCTGGGGAGTTAGCAATTGTGAGGAGAAAACATGAAAATTAAATCACATTGTATACTTTAATGTGCTGGCATTTTCATATCCAAGTTAAATATTAATCACACCAGTAAAACACTGGGGTGGAATTCTGTTGCAGGAGTTACAGTTTAGATAGATGCTTCTCCCCACTCCCAGCCCTATTTTGCACATCACTTTGAGTGGGGAAAGTAGCTTATTTTAAATGCTCATTTGTCATCCCTTTAAAATGAGCCTGTGGCGTGGTGGCTCTGAATGGAGAAGAAAGCATGCTTTAGTGGTAGTGTGTACCATAAAGACCTGTAGTGGCCCTAGGGTAGAAGGGGAGAACAGAGTTGCCTTGTCCTTTCTGCCCTACTAATTCTCTCAGACCTTTACTAGCCCCTACAAGGTTCATGGTTTGTGACTGTTCAGAGTGAATAGGTGCCTAGTTAGACCTGCTCTGGGTGTGGAAGTGTTTGGTGATTAGAATGATTTTTTTTTTTATATCTGTTTCCTCTTTAATTGCTTCCTTTAACCTCCAGATTAGGCTTTTATTGCAGAATAAAATGCATGGGAGCCATTCAGTTTTATTTCATTACCTCTGTGGCTTAGAATGAACCATCAGTAGAATTAACAAAAATTGCATCATGGAGTTGGAGAATTGCCACTGAGGAAGTATTCTAGCCATACTACAGGAAAGATTCCCCTCGTGGGATTATTTCTCAGTAGAATTCTAAAATCTAGAAGATAGTATCATTAAGAAAAAATTTACCCTGTCAAAAACATACCCTCAAATTCTTAGGGATATTGGATACAGTAAAAGCAATTTAGAGTTGAGGGCAGCAGTGCCCCCTCTCTACCTGGTCTAATTCAAAGTTAGCAGCTAGGATCAAATCGTTGTGCTCACACTGCCCACTGCTTATTATCAGTGGACGTGGTCATACTATCTGAGATCTTAGAATCAAGCTTGTCATATTAATTTAAACTTAGAGATTTTTTTTAGGTCAGGACATAAGAAAAATTGCTTGTCCCTTCTCTCCTACCCTGGGTTCACCATAAACTATTGGGGTGCATGTTCTCTGTAAAGCAATGTTCCACTTTCATTCAAGGGTTCTGTTCCATAGTTCAGCTTTTGCTCTCGATGTTTAATGGGTGACAGGTGAGCATTTTTAATTACCGAGTCCCACTCCACCTCCAATAAGCTTTAATATTATTATGCAAATTAGGATAGAGAAACAAACAAGATATTTGACAAAAACATAGCTTCTATCAACGGAATTCCAACCTAGTGTTTTGCCAATATAACCAATATTTATCTTGGATATGAAAATGTAGAGTAAAAATGAAGGGAAATTTAGTTTTTAATTTTGTTGTTGTTAAATCCCCAGAATATATGTCTAAAATGAAAAAAAAAACTTAAAATCAATTATGATTGCATATTATATTTGCTAAAAATAATGCCAACAAATACCATTATATTTAGAAATGGTAAGTGCAACTAACCTAAAAAGTCACTCATAAACTGTTCAGCCTTTTAGGAGCCCTTGTTAAAATCCCAAGCATTCTGCTGCCACATGAAATGATGTGCTAGTCTTGAATCAAGAATCTTTCTTTTTCGTCATGCTGACATAAATAATGGTCTTTGTTCTTTCAGTTCTGTGTTTGGTACTCTCATGTACCAATTTATCTCACTTAGGAGACCCTATTTCATAATTTCCTGAACAAAAAGTTTGGCCTGTTATTTGGGATTTTTCTTTGGCTCTTCCATAACAAAATCTAATTAGAAAAAAGTGAAAACAGTTACAAAAGAGTTTGAACAGAGGCTTCCAGAGTTAAGATTTGTTGGGTGTCTTGCTGGAAACTTGAGAGTGAGGACAAGGATCACTTGTGTTCTATCTTACAAGAAGCAAGTTATACTTTTACAGTGTGGCTGCAATATCCTGGGAATTAAAAAAATATGAGTTTGACTAGCTGCCTGTAAAGCTTCTAGAATGTTTTTTAAATGAATGAGAGTTGTTAGTACAGTGAAAATTTTGCTGTCACAGTGAGAAGCAATAACATTTATATTTTACATCTTGTGAAATTCTAATCTGAGACTGTCCTTTTTGCTTAATAGAAGTTTTTTCTTCAAGATTTATTACTCCAGAGAATTAAAATTCATTACTCTTTCGAAAGTAGCTGGTATTAATACTTTGTTTATTTAAATGTATGCCTCCTATTAAGATTGTCAAGTATGACCCAGAGTTTATCTATGTCTCTTATGTTCACTGGAGTATTGTCATCCTGTGGAATATTGATGGAGCAAATGTTAACCAGGTTTTTAGAGGGTGGGAAATAATGCATGTATCACCTTTTATTTAATGTAGATCATGGTTAATAAGCTGGTTTGTATTCTCAGGGTTTATTTTGGCTAGAAATAATCACTGTTTCTTTAATCTGATTTCAGAGAATGCCTGAATTATTAAATCATCACACAATACAAGTTTTCACTGTTTCAGAGACATAATCATACTTGAAAATCCAAAATATTTATAATTATTTAATTTGAAAAATGTAGATTAAAATTTATAGCAAACTTACTAATTCACATTAATTGAGGGAAATTTATTGTGGGTTACAGAAACAGTTTCCCAGAGAATTGCATGTATGACATATTGTGTTCAAATAGGTATGAAAATTCAAATGAAGGTAAAAAAATGAAATGGTCTTTAGTCTGTGTATCAAAGATATAATCCTGACCTTGTAGAAATTTGTAACATAGTTGAGAAATAAAAAACTACCTTATATTTTCACAGATAAAGTGCTTTCACATATTACCTTATGATGTTTACCAAATGTCTGGTAAACGAATTTTTACCCTTATTTTAATAATGAGGAAACTGAACTTGCCCAAACTTAAATAACCAGTGTCCCATTTAACAATTTCCTTTAATGCAAAATGTTTTAAATTTAATTGGAAAAGGTGTTTTTATAATAATTTCTAAAGAGACAATTTGCCTATTTTTCCTAATGTGTTTGGGTGACAGAATTACAACAATGATGAGCAGAGAGACATTTTTAAAAATATATTTTATTAATTTTTTTACAGAGAGTAAGGGAGAGGGATAGAGAGTTAGAAACATCTATGAGAGAGAAACATCGATCAGCTGCCTCCTGCACACCTCCCACTGGGGATGTGCCCGCAACCAAGGTTCATGCCCTTGACTGGACTCGAACCTGGGACCCTTCAGTCCTCAGGCTGATGTTCCAGCCACTGAGCCAAACCGGTTAGGGCCAGAGAGACATTTTTTAAAAGTAATTATTCTATGATATAGCTTCTAATAAAGAATTCTCTCAAGCTCTTTGAATACAAATAAAAGTGTAGGTATCAAATGACAATGAAATTATGCATGTATAAACATTGGTAGAGCCCTTAGATTATCTTAAATTGGTTTCACTTGACAGTCTTTCATAGTTGCTATTCTACAGTTTGTTTTCCGGCTTTATTTAACATTTTTTATTTTTTTACATCAGATATAAATGAAATTCTGCTCTCCGAAGCTATTTAGTGACCCAGCACAGTTACAGGACATTGTGTTTGAATAATAGACACCACCTCTCTCCAATACTAATTAGAAGGGCAGAAGTCTAACAATTGTAAGAGCAGAGACTGAGACATCCCAATCATAGAAGTTAGGATGGCGGGAGAATGTCCCAAAAAGGGCAGACCAGGGTGGAACGTATGAACTCCAGTCACCAGTGTATCTCAAGTCAGGGCACCTAGTAGGTGTTCAATAGCTAGACCCTCATGGTATTACATTTTCGTATTTTAAATTCTCAAAAAACAAAATCCCTAAATTTTGGGAAAGTTTTGTTCGCATTCTTATATTAGCATATAAGTAGCATACATTTAATCCTAATACCATTTTCCACTAAAAAATAAACATATCAAATTCAAAGTAGAAATAACATGTGCTGCTTTTATACTGTAAGATATTTTAAACCAGTAAGAGCATTTTTATATTGTATGATGTATAATACAAGCATGAAATATATAATACTATTTAAAAATAAACTAGGGTTGTTAACGTATATGCAGTATATTATATCCAGTGCATCATTAGAGTGTTTCTACTTTTTTAGTGACTTTTATGGACCATAGAAAATTACATTTTTACTTGAACTGATGGTGAATACAGTACAATTTGACCTTGAGATAGTTATTGTGGTACCACTTCCCTATGTATATAGATATGTTGTCAGCATTCTCATTTTAAATGGTAATCTATGTTACTATATTTTTATGACATTTTTATTTTAATTGCAGATAAAACTCAGAGGAAATTTGCACAGATGCTGCTTTGGAGAACTTTACAACCTGGGTTGCAGAACTGAGCCTTGGTAAACCTGTCTCTATTACAGCATGTTGCCATACATCTAATTAAGTGCATAAGGTCTTTGGCCTTCAAGATCCATTGACCTTAAATAGAAATGCTTAGCACGTTTACCATATGTTTAAAATCTATTCTTTACCAATCAGTCCTTTTGTAGCTTTCTAAGTTCTTATTGATGGCTAATATGCAAGAATTAATTTTTAATATTTTAATTGATTTCTTTAATCAGTTTCTCAACTTGTATTTATTAAATACTCAAACTCAGTATTACCTACTCAATGCCTTTTAAAAGAAAGTTATAATGGAGAAAAAAAATTGAGCCTTAAACAAATGGTTACTTCTGTATATTACCTCGTACCAGTGCTTCATCCTATTTGTAAAATCTTTCTCCTTTAAATGGTTGGTTAATACTTTGAGACTTTGTTTACGTGTGGCAGTGTTGTAAAAAGAAACTAAATATCACATATTCACCTGAATGGATGGAATATCCCTTTTCTTCAAGTGCAGTTTGTAATGTATTTTTGTAGTTAACACGTTCTGAAAGTCACAATTGATATTTGAAATTGACTGTAGAGCATTTAACTGAAGAGTTAAATATTTGATTCCATTAGGTTTTCACATGTGTTAATCTCATTTACAGCATCAAATTGCAGCAGTAACATTTTCCTTTCTGTTAAGTTCTAAATTTAGTTATGACCTACATAGCAATGCCTTTGAAAAGGGATATTGTATCCATGGTAAATTAATTGTATATCTAAACAGAGATAGTTCAGCTTTGCCTATCAGGCTTGTAATTGACATCTAATAGACTTCTGCACATGTAAAATTGAATTCAAGTAAAATCATATACACTTTCTAGTTCTTAATATTTGTCTTTCCAAATAATAGTTTAAAGCAATATTGTTAAAGTTTTCTTGCACTATCACAATTGCTTTTTAGTTATTTTAAAGAAGCATGTTCGTAGTAGAGACGAAAATCTGTGTAACGGGAGGATAGCGCCAAGTCTCTGGGCTTTTTTTTTTTTCCAAATGTGCTTCTGATAGCCATTGCCTTCCATGTTGTTTACCTAATCAGCACATTTTGTCTGAATACTTGAACATTTTATCAATAACACAGATATAGAAACAGAAAGGAAATTTATAAAGAATAATCTTTTGGTTCAGTTTTAACATCATGACAAATGCTTTTTCTAGCAATGATTTTAACATTTTGTAAGTTTGACAGTATTTTGGTTTTGGGTTTTTATTTGATTTAGTTGTATGCATTTAATTTGCAGAAGTTAATAACTGCAGCTCACCTACTGCACCAAAGTTCTCGATTTTAGGAGCCCAGCTTTAGTCATTTGAACATGCTTCTAAATAAAACAAAATTTAAAAAAACCAAAACTACACTTTTCATCTATAATAATAGCTCAATAACTTTGTCAAGGAAAGGTCTAATATATGCAGTGATGGTTTATGGAAGGGTGTGGCAAGTTTAAATTTATATTGTGTGTGATGTTCAAATAAAGTGATATCTACATTCATGTGATTTATTGGTCAGCATGACCATTAATTATTGCATAGAAATTGATTAAACTTTGATTTCCTTTTTTTAAATCGTGTTGCATTTGATTCCTGATCAAATTCCCTCAAAGTGGACCCTTGATCTTAAGTTTTGAATTTTATCTATCCTGAGATTATTAGGGTGGAGTCAAAACATGGTTTCTTATTTATTAACTGCCAGAAATGAATACGTAATTTTAAGTTTGCACTTTAATACCAAACTTAAAACCAAACACTCAAAGTTGGTTATGTGATTGTGGTTCATCTTTATTAGCCGTGTGAAATCTAAAGGAATCAAATAATTCATGATGATTTAAATTTCTGCAGATGGATTTTTTATACAGTTTCTTTCCTATGGATAGTTATTTTCACTCATTTCCCCTCTTTTTCTCCCTTTGACTCCCTCCCTTTCTCCCTTTCTCCCTTCCTATCTCTCTGTGTCACTAACCTCAGCAGCAAATTTAACTTGAATTCACTTAGGATCACAGGAATCAGGGGAAAGTGATGTAAAGGTGGTTTCTCCAGCACATTTTAAGAAAAGGGACCAAAAGTTATTTTAGCTTCCTTAATAGATTGCATGTCAAGTTGCTTATTAGGAAAATAAATTAATATTAAATGCAATATATGTCTTGTCTTTACTATGGCATCTGTTTAGGAGTTGTTCAAATCACTGCAGTAGGGCTCTGCAAATAAAATCATGTAGCCTATTATCATGGATCTAATGTACTGTAACTTTATCAATGAAAGCTAAAAATATCAAATAACAAGTACAAACATTGAACAATGACCTATAAAGATTTGTAAAAGTAAAATTTTTCCAATAGATTTCATTCTTGTCATTTTGTAAGACGACCCTGCAGTCCACCTGTTTGTAACTTTTTTAATAAAATAGACATATGTATTACTGAGGTTGATCTCTTGAATTATTTGCTGTATTGCTGTTTGTTCTAGATTTGCTAGCTTATAAATCTCTTTCTCATAACTGAAAGTCATTACTTTTTATGAAAATAATAATGGATATTACAGTACATGTTTAAACAAGTTAAATGTTCACTTGTGTCCTTAGTCACCATTCTGGCATATGTGGGGGAAATTGTTATATATCTTGAAATGTGTGTTTAATCAATTGAATAACAAATAAATTAGAAATTATAAAAAATGGGCGAAACAATAATACCCTGTTTCCCCGAAAATAAGACAGTGTCTTATATTAATTTTTGCTCCCAAAGATGTGCTAGGTCTTATTTTCAGAGGATGTCTAATTTTTCATGAAGAAGAATACGGTACACATTTATTGTTGAACAAATAAAAAGGAAATTTATTACCTGTGTGTCCACACAATGTGCCCGACTCCTGCCCCGCACAACTCACTGTCTAATTGTGAGTCAGCCAGACTCCATCAGGGCAGAGCAAGCAGCAGGCGGCAGCTTGTCCTGACAGCGCGGGCTCTCTGATTAAAAGAGATCTCACACTTCCTGTCTGCTCCAACTACACTGCGGCCAACAGTGAGCTGCGCAGAGGCACCTTCCGCTACGGCCCAGAGTCTAGAGTTATGGTAGCTTTGGGGGGCCTTATTATCTGGGAGGCCTTATGTTTGGGGAGGCCTTATTATCAGAGAGGTCTTATTTTTGGGAAGGTCTTATTTTGAAGGGATGCCTTATATTTCAGCAAGAGGCAAAACTGTAAGTAGGTCTTATTTTGGGGGGATGTTTTACTTTCAGGGAAACATGGTACATATAGAGAACGTAGCCCCATAAATCTCTTGACTGGGAATTATCCAAGTGTAGGTAATTTCAGATGGTACTGAACAATATTACCAAGTTTTGAAATGCTTAATGAATTAAGAAAATTCAACATAATTAACTTACCATTTTGTTTTATCCAGTGAGAAGTTTAATAGTGTACTGCCATAACTCAATAATTTTAAATTGCTGAACTGAATAGATTTTTTTAACCTCTAGGTTTTTTAAACTCTTAATCTTTTTTAAAAAGTTGGACAGTTCTGTCTATCCGAATATATATGAAATGGATTACTTTTTTTGTAAAAATGTTCATGCTTATATATCTGTGTCATAATATATAGAAAATATCTTATTATATTACCGTTGATTACTGGTCCTTAATTGAGCACCAAACACCCCATGTATACTTTTTTTAATTTAAATTCTTTATTGTTTAAAGTATTACATATGTTTCCTTTTTTCCCCACTGACCACTCCCAGGCCACTCCCCCCCCCCCAAAAAAAAAACATGCCCTCATCCTCCCACTGTCTATGTCCATTACCCCATGTATACTTTACTAGATGCTGTCTTTGAACACTTTTCTACAATGAAGGCACTCATGATTTCAGGGCCCTCTCCCTTTCCCACTGAAGGAGTAGTATACCTTCATTTAGTAAGCTTGACATTTTTCGGGGGAGGGTGAGTGAGGAAATATTTATTGATTGAGAAGGTGCCAACTGAGAAGACAGGAGAACTTGTGGTGCCTCAAATCCATCTTAAGAAGGTACAGTGCACACTTCTTTTATGTTCAGGGAAGGGGAAACGGGAGGGACAAGAGGTGATTGACAATAGACATCTGGCTGACATCAGGGTCCAAGAAAGATTTGACATAGGGTTCCTGCAAATCTTTGATAAATAATCATTATTTTTGTACATATCGTCTCAGGAGAGGCACCTTCTGGTTAAGGGGCTGGTTTTGTAAAACTGAAGCAAGCAGAATTCCTCTAATGATTAGCATATTTATATGTAAGACTGAGCAGAAGCCTGAAGGCCATTGGGACAACTCAGACTTGAAGAGTCAGAATCACATAGGCTGAGCATTTCACTCTGTTATAATTACCCCCTTTTTTGTTGTTCATTCCTTAATCTTGAGAGAAATAAGACGACTGGGTCCAGGTTCAATTAATAGGGAGGGTCAGCTTTAAGATGGAGTCAGATTTGTATGCCCGTTGTGCCCCTCTTATCAGGCTCTTACAGTGTCATGTGCTTACCTCTTTCTTGATGGTCCCTAAGTAAAGTTAACATTTTTAGCCAAGTGAATAACAGAGAGGGGGTGAGAGGATGGAGTAGAGTAAGAGCTAGGGGATACTACCATGATGAGCCAAATCAGGGTTGGATATTGGTAGGGTACTCTGTCACAGCAGGCAACCTTTATTTCTTGCCCTTCTCTACCCTCTTCATGTTATTCTTATGCAGGGAGAAAATTCATCTAGTCTTCACACTTCTCCGGGATAAAGCAGCTTGAATTCAAGATCCACGGTTGTAAGACTTTTTACTGAGAAAAGGGAGCATTTTCCAGTAGGCTCCTGCTTCCAAATGTATCTATCATTTAAACCTTGCAGCTGACATTTTGAACTTTATTTTCCCCATTTTGTTGATGAAACCAAGGCTCAGGAAAGTTATGACTTCAGATCATAAAGGCAAGGTCAAACAATTAAAATATTGTCAAAAGTTCTTCCAGACAAGCTGTAAAACAATTCATCATTGGGTAGAATCAAATAAGTGCTATTAAAATTATAAAACTCATGGAAACAAGAAGTAGGAAATAACTTTTAAATCGCTATGATATTCCATATGTAACAGAATACTGTGGGTCCTATTTAAAAGTAATATATTTGTTATATTGCTAAGAGTTTGTATAAGACATAAGCTATTTTCATTATAACTATTTTTCTTTGGAAAGGCAATTGTCTTAAATCAGGATTTGGCAGCCTTTGGCCACTAGGCAGAATCCAGCCCAGTTAGTGCCAAAAACACTGCAGCTAGAGTTAGCAGATGTATCCTGAATCTATTGCAGAATTCAGCTGCACCCTTTGGTACCTTAACTTATCATATTTGAATGGAGATCCGGAAGCACAGCTGATCCCAGAGACATCCTTTGTCAGCAGCGACCTACTTCTGTGGCCCAGGCTTCTGTATTTCCAAACCCAGTAGTCCTGCTATTATAATTCATGAGTTTCCCCCCATAGACGGTGAGCTTGAATGCAAGGCTTTGTCTAAGTCCTCTATTCATACATAGTGCTTACCTTTAGTGCATTATAGGTGTTCAAAAATATTTTTTAAAATTTTAGTCACAGAATCAGTGTGGCAGATGGGTGTTCACTCTTCAGAGAATTCTAATTCAAACATTTTCTATTGTTCTTTTTTCATTTCTAGTAGGTAACACAGGAAAGACCTTTTCTCCCCCATCTTGCTTCATCCTCTGCAGCACTAAGTTTGTTGGGGTTTTTTAAGGGGGGGTTAGGGGGGCTTGTTTGCTTGGCTTTCTGTTTGTTTATACTAGAAGTATTTGTTTCTAGACTCACTTCCAAGGAAAATGTATACTATAGAGAGTCGGTCCATGAAGGCATAATGTAAGTATGTATTGAAGGGCCTTGAGTGTGAGATTAAATCCTCCAAGACTCTTGGGAGAAGAATACAATCAAGAAAGAGTATTTACTATCCATGTCTGAATTTCCTTTCCAGTAGATTCCAAAGCTGACCCAGACCTATCCCAGCCTCATTCTTAGGCAAGTCAGATGAATGTTCATATTGGCTCCCAAAAGCCTCTCAAATATTTCCCGTTTAATGAGGCAACAATTCCTATTTTCCCTGCAGAAGCTCAGGTGATTCCCCATCTATATCCCTGCAGTTATCCTTTCATCTTTGCTGTAATTCTTGTCTCCATTCCCTTAGTGTATCTACCAACTAACTTGTACCCCAATGTAACCAAACTTCTACTCTTCCCCTCCTTTTTTTCTGTATGAAGCTTAAGGTGGTTGTATGAGTAGTAAAACTAATAGCGGTAAGATTTCCTATTTAGGTTCCACCAGCCTCGAGACTTGATATCCAAGTCCTTTGACATTAATAGTTGGAGACATTTTCAGGTTGGCTTTAGGCCAATGTAAGGTTATTCCCAAAATATCAGCCCTATGCGTGTGCTTCAATATCTGTGCTCTGTGCAGTTTGCCATTGTAACTGGAGACTCTGATGCCCCAGAAGGTCCTCCAGGAATTGGCTCCCAAGGTTCTACAGTTTAGATACTTATACTCATGTTGTAAGCTCTAGGAAATGCCCTGAAATTAGTAATTTGAAGCTCCTTCCAGCTACTCTAAAGTATAGGAAGGGGTGGGGCAAGGGATGGGTGTGATAGAGGAAGGACTTAAGCTATGTTGAACCTTTCTTGGAACTTGAAAGTGGACAGGTGTTAAATCTACAATTGAGAAATATCAAGATACCTGAGGTTCCTGACCCTTCAATGAGTTCCAGTTTGGGGGTCATTGTTCCTCTGTTTAAGAAGTAGCCCCAGGAAGCCCTCTACCAGTGGACACAGTTTTTGTGGTTTCCTAGGGTCCCTCTATTGGACATTTCTATTCCTAGCCTTAGAAAAATCCCCAGATGAGGTGGACACAATATGCCACACCTCAAGATACCTCTACAAGTGTTTTTGGTCTTTTGCTTAGTCCCCAAAATATACAGAATGGGAGGAGTAAAAGGTAAACACAAGCTTTTATTACACTGCTTGGTTGCAAGCTGAGTCCACAGCAAGTGCTTGAGTCCTGTTCACTATACCCTGGAGGTTAAATCCCTTGATCTCTAACCCAAGAGAAGTCTGAGCTATAAGCCTTTCATTCCCCAAGTGGCTAAAAAGAATAGTAGCAATGACGTCAGAATGGAAATCTGGCCCAGGAAAAAATGACTTCCCTTTATCAGTAAATGGTTGGTTGGTGAGGAAGATAACTATTCTAAACAAAAAAGGGACAAGATGATCAGTGCCTTCATTTAACTCCATTTAACTGAACTTCTAAGTGTGTGCCAGGCACTGTACTATGAATTAAGTTTATAAGAGGAATGTGATATGGCCTTATCTTCTGGGGGAGCTTACATTCTTGTCTGGGAGACAACCTTGCAAGCAATAATTATGAAGCAATGTGATGTATGCTCTAATATCAGCATGTACCATATTTTATGTGGATGTGTACATCAGTGCCAAAATATCTTTCTTTGATGTAAGCAGATACTTGCAGGCTTCAGCTTCTTATTAAGGTTTCCATGGATGTGTTAGAAAAAATATGCCCATAATCTTTGACAATAAATTTGGATTCTGGTTTGTTTATTTATTTACTACTAGAGGCCCAGTGCACAAAGTGCATACACTAAGGGGAGGGGGAGGGTCCCTCAGCCTGGCCTGTGCCCTCTCACAGTCTGGGAGTCCCGCAATCAATTGCCCCAAAGAGGTAAGCCCCACCCACCCAGCTGGCGCTCTGCAATGGATCACCCCCCCAGAGGGAGGCCCCACCCACACATCACAGCAATGCCACCGAGTAGCCTGGGCCTCCCTCTTTGGGACGATTGATCATGAGGCTCTGTCATCAATTTCCCCAAAGAGGTAGACCCTGCCCACCCAGCTGGGGCTCTGTGATGGATCATGCCAGCAGAGGGAGGCCCTGACCACCCACTTCAGCCCGTCAGTTGGTGGCCTGGGCCTCCTTCTTCAGGGGTGGTTGTGGAGCCCCCTGATCGATCGCCCTGCTGGCTAGTGGTCTAGGCCTCCTTCTGCAGGGCAATCATGTGACAATGGCCAGGCCCCCAACCAATCACATCACACCTGCCTTGGCCAGCCTGGCACCATTGGGTGTCATAGCATGGCCGTCTGGAAGGTCATCCAGACAGTTGTTCTGCTGTTTGGTCGTTCAGTCAATTTGCATATTACACTTTTATTATTATAGATTAGAAAATAATACAGAGTAGTGTTACCAAAACCAAATGTTGAGCTACCTCACATTGTAGAGAACAGTCATTCTAACATTTATACTGTATAAGAGATTTCATCCTATTGTGTATTGTTCTCTAAATGTATCTCATTAGGAAACCGATAGATTTACATTGTGATTTACATTGTAGAACTATAGTATAGACAAGACAAGGCAGCTACTCCTAAAAGGCCTTATTTGACTCACAGAACAGGACTTCCCTACAGTTCTGCACTATGCTATCACAGGACCTTCGTCCACACCTAAGCATTAGATCTCACTACCATCAGGATCTTGTACAACCTTGACCACAATGGGTCTGTTTTGGTCACTTTATCAAGATCCTAAAAGTTAGTACATAGAAGGAAATGCCGTTTCTCTTTTACCTCAATCTTATGTTCTTCTGTATATCCTAAAACAAACAGATTACATATAATTTTTATTCTGATTCTGTGATACTCTGAAGGCATTTTAATCATCTTGTAGCCTATCTCCTTGATGATATAGTAAAATTAAATCATATGGCCTCAAGGTCTAATCAATCAATGTGCTTCTGGAAAACAATTTGCTATTCATCATTATTTTAAAAATAGTGGCCTGGTGCACAAAATTTGTGCACATTAAAAGGAGATTAATTAGAGGAAATATTCTAATACTGCTATTTGCCCTTTCTCTATAATAGAAGTGTCAGACATGAAAGAAAATTAGTAAAATGTATATGAAAATCTTCCTCCTGTCAGAGTCTGGGGTGCACTATGGGACCCAGAGTCAAGTCCCCACCCACCTACATGTGCCTCAAAATCGCATGAGACCCAGACCCAGCCAGCCCCCCCTCATTGGGCTAGATCCAGACCCAGCCAGTCCCACCCTTGTCAAGCCCCGCCAGGTGGGGGGCACAGCCTCAGATCCCCTGGCCTGCTGCCAGGGCAGGGGGGCATGGCCTGAGGTCCCCCAGCCTGGGCCAAGGCAGGGGGCATGGCCTGAGGTCCCCTATCAAGCCCCGCTGGGCAGGAGAAGCGGCCTGCCAACCCCAGCCTGGCACTGGGGCAGAGGGTGCGGCCTGAGGGTCTCCCTGCCTGGTGCTGGGGTGGCGTCATGGCCTGAGGTCCCCTGGCCCAGCACCAGGGCGGGGGGCACACCTTGAGGTCCCCCATCAAGTCCTGCTGGGTGGAGGGCACAGTCTTGGGTCCCCTGGACTGGTGCCAGGGCAGGGGGCATGACCTGAGGTCCCTCTACCTGGCACCAGGACAGGGGGCACAGCCTGAGTTTCTCCAGCCTGGCCCCAGGGTTGAGGGAGCAGCATGAGGTCCCCCAGCGCAGTACTGGGGCGGGGGTGGGGGCTTGCATCTTGAGGTCCTCTGTCAAGCCCTGCCATGCAGGGGGCACAGCCTCAGGTCCTCTGGCCTGGTGCCAGAGTGGGGGGTGTGGCCTGAGGTCCCCCGGCCCAGCACCGGGGCAGGGGGAGCACCTAGAGGTCCCCTGTTAAGCCCCACCAGGGTGGGGACATAGCCTCAGGACCCCTGGCCTGGTGCCGGGGTGGGGGGCATGGCCTGAGGTCCCCCATCAAGCTCTGCTGGGTGGGAGGCACAGCCTGAGGTCCCCTCTCAAGCCCCATGGTGGGGGGCCGTGGCCTCAGGTCCCTGCTGACTGCTCCTTAAGGCTCCTTATGGGAACTCGGCATTAGCTGTGGGTGCAGCCATCTTTGTGGTGGAGGGATGGTTAATTTGCATGTTTCTCTCTTATTATATAGGATTATTTCACAAAAGAAGAGTAATGGGAGCTTTAGTTTCAGCATTCATAAAAATATATTACAAAGGTATAGTACTTAAATCAGTATGATACAACTGTAAGAATAAACAAATTAGTGAGCCACAAGGATCATCCCTCAAAAGATCTCTTGTTCATAAAACTTAATATATTATGAGGTATTAAAACATGTGAGGATTGAAAAATTATACATTTTTATATCCCACATGTGAATGAAATCATATGGTTCTTGCCTTTTTCTATCTCATTTATTTTGCTTAGTATATTGTCAGGATCCATCCATGTTGTCACAAATGGCAGCACTTTATATTTTCTTATAGCTGAGTACTATTCTATTGTATTTATGTACCACGTTTTCTCTATCCAATAATCTCTCAAAGGACATTTTGCTTGTTTCCATGTCTTGGTCAGGTGAATAATGCTGTAATGAACATAGGGGTGCATATATCTTTGCAAATAAATGTTTTTGAGTTTTTCAGATAGATACTCAGAAGAGGGATTGCTGAGTCATAAGTAGCAAATGAACAAACAAGACAAACAACCAAACAAAAACTCACTGACATAGACAACAGTATGGTGGTCACTAGAGGAAAAGTGAATGAGGCGGTGTAGTAAAGGATATGGGGGATCAAATATATGGTGATGAAAGGAGATTTGACTTTGGGTAGTAAACACACAACACAAAATACAGATGATGTATTATAGAATTGTACACTTGAAACATATAGTTTTATTAACCAATGTCACCCCAATAAATTTAATAAAAATTAGAAAAATTATATAACAAACGATGCTGGGTAATAAGTTAACTGTTTTGCTGGTTGATCACTAAGAACATCTCACAATATATATATATCAATGTAAAATTCAGAAGGTTTTAAAAAGAAATATGAAAAACTAAACCAAAAACTATAGAAAAAAACCCAAAAGCCTTTACAGTTCCCTGTAAAGGAAAAAAAAAAATTAAGTATATAAAAGGTGACAGGATTAAGAAGTACAAATTGTACTTACAAGATAGCCATGGGAATGTTAAGTTCAGCATAGGAAATATAATCAATAATATTGTAATAACTATATATAGTGTAGGTGGGTTACTTGAATATTAGGAAATCACTTTTAAAATTATATAATTGTCTAACTACTATGCTGTACACCTAAAATTAACCTAATCTAATAAAAGAGTAATATGCTAATTGTGTCACTCTGCTACATCCCAAGCCATGCCCACCAGCCAATCAGAGTGACTATATGCAAATTAACCCAACCAAGATGGTGGCCGGCAGCCACAGAGCTAGAGCAAACAGGAGGCTTTGTTGACCCAGCGATGGAGGAAACTGCCTGCCTAGGCTGGCTGTGGTCTCTGCTCAAGGCAACAAAGTTTCAATTATAGAAGCCATGGAGCTGGAGCAAGTAGGCTTCATTGCCTTGACAATGGAGGAAGCTGCCTGCCTAAGCCGGCTGTGGCCTCTGCTCAAGGCAACAAAGTTTCAATTATAGAAGATAAATGAACCCTAGATACCTGCTTCCAGCCAGCCTTGCTGGGAATTTGGGTCGCTGGGGGCTGTGGCCAGGCTGCAAACAGCCATCAGCCCCTCACCCAGGATGGACCCCCCCCCACGAGGTGAGGGTCCTTGCTAGGGGGCTTGGCCAGCCTGAAAACAGCCCTCAGCCCCTTACCCAGGCTGCCCAGGCACCCAAGCAGGACCCCACTCCCAGAAGGGAATGTGGCCAGTCTGAAAACGGCCCTCAGCACCTCACCAAGGCTGGCCAAAAACCCCAGTGGGACCCTCACCCTGATCTGGAACACCCTTCAGGGCTAACCAGCTGACCCCCACCCATGCACCAGGCCTCTATCCTATATAATAAAAGGGTAATATGCAAATTTACTCTAACAGCAGAATGACTGGGAATGACTGGTCACTATGACACACACTGACCACCAGGGAGCAGATGCTCAATGCAGGAGCTTCCCTCTGGTGGTCAGTGCACTCTCACAGGGGGAGCTCTGCTCAGCCATAAGCCAGGCTGCCAGCTGCCAGTACAGCAGTGGTGGTGGGAGCCTCTCCCACCACCTCAGCAGCGCTAAGGATGTCTGACTACAACTTACGCCTGCTCCCCGCTGGCAAGCGGACATCCCCCGAGGGCTCCTGGTCTGCCAGAGGGATATCTGACTGCCATCTTAGGCCCAATCGCCCAGGGAGCAGGCCTAAGCCAGCAGGTGGACATCCTCTGAGGGTTCCCAGACTGTGAGAGGGCACAGGCTGGGCTGAGGGAGCCCCCAAGTGCAAAAATTTTTGTGCACTGGGCCTCTAATATAAAATAACTAAAGAACTTTTATGCATGCATATAAGTATAACAAATGGACCAAAACACTGGGGGGTAGGGTAGGCCAGGGGAAGGTCAAGGGGAAAAAAAGAAAAAAGAGATATATGTACTACTCTTTGTAATATTTTAAGCAATAAAAAAAATATTGAATGCCAACTTTAATCCAAAAATAAAACTTTAGAAAAGCTATAGAGGAAATAATAAAAGATAAATTTTAGATTTAGCTAGATTTTTAAATCTTGGAAAATAATTGTAACAAATATGATAGACAAGGGTAAACAGCATTAAAATATTAGAAAAAACTCATATGTAGAGAAAAAATGTATAGCCTCAAGAGAAAAATTGGACAAAGAGAAATTTCATAGAAAAACATGTATAGCCCAGCTGGTGTGGCTCAGTGGTTGAGCTTCAACATATGAACCAGGAGATCGTTCTTCAATTCCCAGCCAGGGCACATGCCCAGATTTCAGGTTCAGGCCCCAGTGAGGAGCATGCAGGAGGCATCTGATCACTGATTTTCTCTCATCATTGATATTTTTATCTCTCTCTCCCTCTCCCTTCCTCTCTGAAATCAATCTATCTATATATACAAAAGCCTAAGCAACCAGTTGACTGACCAACTGGTAGCTATGATGCGTACTGACCACCAGGGGGCAAATGCTCAACACTGGAGCTGCTGAGCGACAGCAACTTTGCAGAGTGCCCTCTAGCACTCTGGGACCCATCAGGGAATGTTGGACTGCCAGTCGGCCCAATCCCTACAGGCCAGGCTGAGGGACCCCACTTTTGCATGAATCCATGCACCGGGCCTCTAGTAAAAATATATTTTAAAAGAAAAAGAAGAGATAGGAGAAATATTATTTTTTTAAAAAAAGAAGAAAAATATGTATATATGACTACATATAAAATTTTCATGTTTACTGGTAATAAAATATATGCAAATAAAAGAACAGAGAAACATTTTATTGTTGTATATTTAAATTTACTTGTCTTTAAAACTCCTCATAAGCAATTATTTTAATGATTAATGATTCTTTATCTCACATATTTATCATTTTCTTTGCTCATCAACTCTTCTTGGAATTCAAGCCTTCCATCTCAAATTGAATATGATCTTTGGCCTAGAATACACATACTTTAGCATTTCCTTTATCGGAAGGCTGCTGGTGGCAAAGTCTCTGAATTTTTGAAAACTATTTCCTTCTCTTTATTCAAAGTTTTTTTGTTGGGTATATAATTCTAGGTTGGCAGTTATTTTCTCTTACCACATTGGTGATATCATCCCTGGGTCTTCTAGGTCTTCTTGTTGCTATTAAAAAGTCAGCTATAAATTTATCTCTCTTACAAAGATAATATGATTTTAATCTATTGTTAAACTTATATATTGCTTTTTAAATTTAAATTATTCTTTTTAATTTCTAAATATTTTATTTTGTTCTTTTTTCCATTGACTTTGAGTGAGAGTGGAAGAGAGGGAGGAGAGAGAGAGAGAGAGAGAGAGAGAGAGAGAGAGAGAAATATCGATGTGAAAGAGAAACATTGATCCGTTGCCTTCTGCACGCACCCCTGCAGGGCTGGGGATGAAACCTGCAACCCAGCTACGTGTACTTGATCAGGAATTGACCCACAACCCTTTGGTGTGCAGGTTGACACTCTAACCATTTAGCCACATTAGCTAGGGCTAGAGTTTGACTTTTATTTCTTTAAGCATATTAAGCAGAATAATTTATAATTTGTATCTGATAATCCCAATATCTGAGGTTTTAATGGATGTGTCCCTCTTGCCTGTTGTTCCTTATTCATGGTGTCTTGTTACTCATGGTGTGTAGTTACTTTTGGCTCTTAGCTGCTTATATCCTTGGATAAAGATGCTTCCCCAGGAAGGATGGGTGTTCATTTCTTCCTGATTCAGGAGGCAGGGGCACTTTTTTCCTAGGACCACATTGAGCTAAATTCACATCCAAAATTTCTTTTTTTTTTAATGTGGTCAATGTGAATTTGGGGCATAAATCTACACAAGAGCTGGACTGTGGTTACAACTTTTCGGAGATGGTTCCCCCTTTTGTCCTCAACCAGCTGTGATAGGTGATAAAGCAAATTTTCATACATTTTCCTGAGAATGGGTGTTTGTTTATAATTCATCCTTACACTGAGTATACTAGATATATGGGAACAGGAACTCCTAATTAAACTCTCCCTCTTGATGGGGCCTGAGCCTTATATTCTACCCTTGTAGACAAATCCCACATACACAAAAAATGAAAGCTTAAGTTGGACTTGTTTGGCAAATGTGCTTAGAGAAAAATTAGCTTCAGTGTTCAGCTTGCTTCTTTGGGTTACTGCCTTAAATTAGATTTGGGTTTGATGATTCCTTGCACTATCTTATTAGGTTTTTGATGTTTTAAAGAAGGTTCACATTTTTTATGTTATCTAGAACTCTTCATTGTTTCCTGTTTGGAGAATCTGTCTAAATACCTAGACATAATATTATCTGAAACTAAAACATATTTTATTATGAATGAAATGAACAAAGATTTTATAAAAAGATAATTTTCACTGTTAGTAAATATTTGGTGAAAAGAGTACTCACACAATACTCGTAGTGCTGTACATTGAGTGTAAATTAGCTCAAAATTAATAAAGGGAAGTTTAGAAGTATATATAAAACTGTTTTTAATGTTTGCTAGTATATGCTTGATTGAATAATTCCACTTCCAATAATATGTAATTGTAAATAAACAAAAAGGCACAAAAATGTATATAGTTGAGGATGTTTATTGAAATGTTAATAGTCAAAAACTCATGCTATATCCATACATGTAAATACTATGCAGTCATTTATTAATAATATATTTAAATAGAATATGTATTAAATACATATTCTATTTCAGACCACTAAATTGTACATACCTGGGGAGAAACCAAGATGGTGGCATAGGTAAATACCTGCTGCCTCACACAACCATTTCAAAACCACAATGGGAAAAAAAAAAACCAGACACCACCCAGACCCACAGGAAGGCTGGCTGAGTGGAAATTCTACAACTAGAAAGAGACTGAGACTCAGAGGAGGTGCAGAAGTAAAGTGCAGAAGTATGGAGGCGTGAGGAAAGGGCTTGCGGAAAGGGCTGGCAACTGAGGATGCAGTTCTCTTTTTCAATCCAGAGGTAGTCACAAGCTCCCGACGGCTCTGAACTCCAGTTCCAGGCGAGTTTCTGGGGACTGAGACTCATATGGGGAGAAGATGGACTGTCTGGCACCGGGAGGAATTAAAGAGCAGCTTTCTTTTGGCAGTGCCAAGGAACACTGAGACCTGGTGCCTCCTAGGGCAGAGCTGAGAATCAGCCATAGCTGTTTTCTCCACCCTGTTGATTCCCCAAGACCTCGTCCCACCCAAGCTGTGTGCATAGGCTTTTGCATATAAAAGGCTGGGTAACCTCAGGCAGAAGCTAAAATAGCATCTCCTTAGAGATCCAAGAGCCAGTGTACCCAGTGGTCAGAGCAGGACCACCCATATTACAACTCCTCAGATCCAAAAGGGAGACACTCAGGGGGCAGACTCAGTGAGCACCGAAGCCCCACTGAAGCAAGTCTTGCCCCATAAGGGTGTCTCCAGCACAGAAGTTCTCCCACCATAGACACAGCTGATTCTCACAGCCAAGTGGCGTGGAGGTCAATTCCTCCCAGTGATGCCAAAAACAATCAAGGCTTAGCTACAACAAGACTGTGCACAAAGCCAAAAAGCAGTGCATGAAGAGTGTCCACCTCAGGTAATTGGGGAGGCTGAGCCACCGGGCCCTATAGGACACCTAGCACAGAAAACCACTCTATCAATGCAGGGAAGCAGCCAAAATGTGGACAAAGAAACAGGTCACAAATGACAGAAATGGAGGAAAGCAAACGACTGGATATAGAGTTCAAAACCATCGTTATAAGGTTTTTCAAGAATTTTCTAGAGACCACTGATAAATTTAGTGAGACCCTCGAGGATATGAAAAAGGACCAGCTAGAAATTAAGCATACACTGACTGAAATAAAGAACATTATACAGAGATCCAACAGCAGACTAGAGGATCGCAAGAATCAAGTCAAAGATTTGAAATACAAAGAAGCAAAAAGCACCCAACCGGAAAAACAAAAATAAAAAAGAATCCAAAAATATGAAGATTCTGTAAGAAGCCTCTGAGACAACTTCAAGCGTACCAACATAAGAATTATAGGGGTGCCAGAAGAAGAGAGAGAGCAAGATATTGAAAGCCTATTTGAATTAATGACAGAAAACTTCCCCTACCTGGTGAAAGAAATAGACTTCCAAGTCCAGGAAGTACAGAGAACTCCAAACAAAAGGAATCCTAGAAGGACCACACCAAGACACATCATAATTAAAATGCCAAGGGCAAAAGACAAAGAGAGAATCTTAAAAGTAGCAAGAGAAAAGCAGTCAGTTACCTACAAGGGGGCACCCATGTGACTGTCAGCTGATTTCTCAACAGAAACTTTGCAGGCCATAAGGGAGTGGCAAGAAATATTCAAAGTGATGAATAGCAAGAACCTACAACCAAGATTACTTTACCCAGCAAAGCTATCATTCAGAATTGAAGGTCAGATAAAGAGCTTCACAGACAAAAAATGCTAAAGGAGTTCATCACCACCCAACCAGTATTATATGAAATGCTGAAAGGTATCCTTTGAGAAGAGGAAGAATAAGAAAAAGTAAAGATAAAAATTATGAACAACAAATACATATCTATCAAGTGAACCTAAAAATCAAGTGAATAAAAAATCTGATGAATGGAATAAACTGATTAATAGAATAGAATCAGGGGCACAGAAAGGGAGTGGACTGACAATTCTCAGGGGGAAAGGGGTGTTGGGGGTGCGGGAAGAGCCTGGACAAAAATC
>PVJC01012779.1:0-10140 GCA_004026665.1 Murina feae | reverse complement strand
GGGGGGGTAATGGCTGAGGGTGGGGTGGGAACTGGAAGGAGGGGAGCTATGGGGGAGAAAAAGAGGAACAACTGTAATAATATGAACAATAAAGATTTTAACAAATTGTATATACCTGCATAATCCTAATATTTATGTATGTGTGGACTGTATATACACATGGAAATACATCAACATGTTAATGGAAATATATACTTTTTACTGTACATATTAATTTATGTTAATTTTTATTTCCTTTTTTATGAATTTTTGTATTTTAAGTATTCTGTAGGCATATATATATATATATATATATATATATATATATATATATATAGTTATAATCAGAAAAATGTTTTTTTGAAAAGCAACACATTTGGATTAACTGTGACCATTTATTGTAATTATTTTAGGGGTTAATATTCTTATTATACAAAGAACTTACATAAATCAAAGAAAAGCCCTGAAACTCTACATATAAAGATATTTATATGTTGCTTCTAAATAGTACTTTGAGTCCTGTGACCCTAAATTCATTGCTTTAACCAACATTGAAGAGATGTCTTTCTGCCTAAAGAAATGGATTTTGATTTTCTTTTACTTAAGGGAAAACCACCTCACCTCTCAATCAGAAAAACTATGGCTACCCATCTTGAGCTCTATCCTTTATATGGGATGTAGAGAAGAGCCCCTGGTATGCATATGCACTCAAAACCCCACATGCACACATATTTTTCTAGCTCCTGCCTCCTCTTCATATGTGCTCATGAATAAGTACTGTCAGTGTCCACATGGCTGTTGTGTTTTCTTTTTCCTATTTTTCTATTCCAACTTATATGATCTTATGTGATTTAAGCATCACTATATTTTCCAGGTAAAGCTAACACATATGTTGTATAATGCTGCATTTGGAAATTACTGTATCACATTCACTGTGTACCAGCTGCCTCCCTTGGCTTCTACAACTCACACTGGGGACTGCTGCTTATTCTATGGGGTAATAGTTTCTCCTAGTAGTGGCTTTTCCTAGATACCACCCAAGTTAGTGCTGGGTTCCCCTATCTTGTGCCCAGAGCAACTGTTGACACTTTGGAGCCTTGTAGCAAGGCCACCATTGACAGTTGTTCAGGTTGCAGACCACAAGAGAGGCGCATAGCAGAGAGAATTAAGAGGAGTCTGAAATCCAACCTGTGTTCCCCTGTCAAACATTATGCCTGAGTTTTGGAAGCTGTCTCAGAGAAGGGGGTGGATGCCTATTATAAATTCACCTGCTTAGAAAGGGCAATGGCTCCTCACCAAGCTATAGGTTTGCCTAGAGCAGGTGTCATTTTCTAATTTAAGTTCTGTCTGCTTTGTTCACTGCTAAATCCCCAGCACCTAGCACAATATCTGGTTTGGTAAATGTTTGTTGACTATAGACATAAAGTACTGAAGTCCTAATGTGGTCATATTTGTGTCCTAATTACAAAATGCTTTTGTATAAATAGTAAGTTTAATTTTTTATTCCAACTTCTTGCCTTCCCATAAGTCTCTGACTTTGAATCCATGAGGGTAGGCCTAGAAACAAATTCAAGTGACAGCTACCTTACTCTAATCAGAATTGTCCTTCCCCTCTCTTGTCCAAAGTTTCCTTACTAGTCCAACTTTGTATACATAACTCTTTCCTTAGAATAAATTATCTCCCAAGAGGCTCCTTCAAATACATTTCTGACAGTCCTGTCCCACCAGTTTCCCAGCCATGCCCAGGCATGTGTGAATGCCAGCAATTGACACAGCTTAGTCTCAAGTTAAGACCCTCCCTAGTCTTCCCCAACTATACACACATATATAACCACATTGAATGAATTCATAATCACATCCAGGTGCATACATATTGATTCATGCAGGTCTACACATTCACATACTTGAACTCACACATCTATGTAATCATTCATACCTGTAGAATATAAGCACTCATGCACACATTTACATACATACGGGCACATACAGAAGTATATACCAACACACCTTTTTAACACACTTCTAGTTAGAGCTAGGCTCCTGCCAAGGATTTTGATCTTATTTTTTTAACTTTATGACAACTCCTCTCCTTTTTACTTAACCCCTCTATTCTAATTTATACAGAGGACATATAAATCCCTATCAGGGATGAGTCTAATCCAACTCAGAAAGCCAAGGAACTTCTATCACTACTAAACTCGCTATGCCTAAGAGTTGCACAACCATCCCTATCAAAGCACCTTCAGGGATTCCCCAGATTCTCTACTTTCTTGGTTGAGCATTAGTTAGGACTGCATGGTTAAACCTCAACAATCTTACCTCTGAGATAGAAAGATCCACCTTAGACATAATGATAAATTAAATAAGAAATTGGTGGGAATAGACAGAGACAATGTATAATGAGAATTCTAAAAAATAAAACAGAAAGCAATGGTCTTTGGGGGGATTTTGGAAGAGGTTATGAAAGAGGTATCATTTAAACTGGGTCTTGAAAGCTCTATGGGATTCAGACATACAGAAACAGAGGCAGGAAATTCCAGGATAATGCAAGAATGTTCACAAAGGTCCAGGGATAGGAAAAGGTGATGTATATGGAAAACTGTAGGAGTTCAGGCATCTACAGTGAGGAAACATGACAGGGGAAAATTGGCAGGATAAAATCATGGAAGATCTTGAGCTCTGTTAAGAAGCTTGAGCTTTATCTGTAGAAAAACTGTTAGGCAAAGAAGGGCTATAAGAAACAGAATCACACTGGCTGCTATGTGAAAGATTCCTTGAAAGGGAGCATAGCTGGAACCAAGGAGACCTGTTAGCAGGCCGTGCAAGAGTCCAGATGACATATGATGGCAGAAGTGGACTGAATGAGTGGAGTTATAGAGAAATGGATAATTGTAAAAGAGGTTTAGGAGGCAGGGAGTAGCAAGACATAAGGCTGAAGAGTTAGAAATTGTATTTTAAGAGCTATACAAAACTATTGAAAGGTTTTAAGACATTGAAAAGTATTTAGAGAAAGAAGGTTCCATCAGAATGGCATGTTACAATGATCAATGTGGCTTCCATATGGAGGAATTGGAGGGGAAAAGGATGAAGATGGTTAAGGAGGATGTTGCAATTACTAGGTGAGAAGTGTTAGAAACCTGGTCTAGGCCAGTGGCAGTGAAAATGGATATAAGCAAGTGGACTTGAGATATATATTACGGTGGTAGATTTGACAGAATTTGATGACAAATATGTTATGAAAGGCAAGGGAATACCAATAGATCCCACTGTGCATCTGTATTTTATCTTCCATAAGTGTTAAAGGCAAAAAAGGAGTCCATATCTCCTTAGTGAACAATAACTCTGCAGTCTCACTCATGGGAAGAATGTGGGCTTTGTAATGCCCCCCCAAAAAATATTACCAGCACAGAGGACATTTATTGAGTCTACATTCAGATAATGTATTTGGCTTGGTCCCCTCCATTCTTTAGATCGCTTTCTTTCAGCTTGTGTAATGAGAACTGATATTTCCAATGCTGGCCTTCTGAGCCTTCAGGCAGAAAAGAAAAACAATAATGGCAATAGCATCCTGTAATAGAGTGCCAGCTTACTAAGTGTCAGACTCTACACATACTTTCATTTGTTTTCCACACCAAATCCTCCTTCCAAGCCTACAAGACAGAAATTATTATCTTCATTTTTCAGACGAAGAAAATGAGGCTCAGAAAACCACAGTTAAGTCACCTAAAGATACAGTCATTTTGTTCCAGTCTGTCTAACTTCATGTGCATGCTCCTTCAACTACATCAGTGGTCCTCAACGTCAATTACACATTAACATCACCTGGGGATTATTTTTTCCTCTCTCTCTCTCTCTTGCGCGCGCACACACACACACAGCTTTACAGAGATATAATTTATACCATGCAATTCATCACTACAGAGTCAGTTTTAGAACATTTTCATCATCTTGAAAAGAAATCCTATACCCATTTGCTGTCACCCTGCTATCCCCCATCCTCCACCCTCTTCCCTAAACAAATACTAATTAGCCTTCTGTCTTTATAGATTTCCTTTTTATGGACTTTAATATTGATGGAGTCATATAACATTTGGACTTTCCTGACTGGCTTCTTTCACTTAACAAAATGTATTCAAGGTTCATCCAAATTATACTATGTGTAAGTTTTCCATTCCTTTTTATGGTTTAATAATATTCTACTGTATGAATATACCACATATGCTTTATCTGTTCATCCATTGATAGACAATTTGGTTTTGTTTCACCTTTTGGCTATTATGAATAATGGTGCTATAAACCATTCAAGTACAGCTGTTTGTGTAGATACATGTTTTCACTTCTCTTAGGTATATGTCTAAGTGTGTGATTACATAGTCATGTGGTAACTCTATATTTAATCATTTAAGAAATTTCTAGGCTGTTTTACCTGGGGAGTTTTAGAATATACTAATGCCCTGCCCACCCCACCCATCCCTTATGCTCTGACCAAATTAATCATACTCTCTGGGGTTTGGTCCCAGTTGCTCCCAATAACCTCCATCAGTAGGTTCCAGTGTGCACTCTGCATTGAGCACCATTGCAATACATCATGATCTCAATTATATTGATATATGGCACTTACCTACTTTTGAAGAATTATTAACCATAAGAATTCAACAAGCCAGTGGTACTTCAATATTTATTCATTAGCTAAGCCAACCACCCTGATGACTCATGATTCTTGGAAGCGAAGTTTTGACTAGAACTTTCAAGACTTGTAGCTCTTTTCTGTCACCAAGGATGATCTTTAGTGCAGAAGGATTGAGATGAATTATCAATGTATTGAGGAGGTACTGATTTCACACACTGCTTGCTTGTCACAGTGCCTAGAATGATACCATAAAAAAATATTTAATTGTGGTCTGGGGGAAAAATGGGTCTTCAAGAGTTCCTTAAGAAACCACAAAGCTCCCTGGTAGGAAGGAAGTTGACAAGGAGGGAGAGAGCCAGGTGAAAACATGACTTCTTTTTGGCAAGAGGAAAAGACAGAAAATTGACAAGAATTGTTGCTTGCCTTCTCTCAGCCTCTTTCTGTCCTTAGGCTGTTCCATGTCCCCACATTTCTGTGGAATGAAAGGGTAAAAAGATACATCCTGGGTGTCATTATTCTACTCAAGGAAAATCCCTCCCTGTTTGGCTTAGCTCATTGTCTGGGGATTTATAGCTGAAGATTTTCAAAATATATCCAGGAATATGTTTACAGCATAACACATTGAATCAATTGCTAACTATTGATTCAGTGTGTTATGCTGTAGGGGGAAGGCAGTTACTTCTGCAGGGAAGGGCAGTTAGGGGCGACCAGGTCGGCAGGGGAGGGCAGTTGTGGGCGATCAGACTTGCAAGGGAGAGCAGTTAGGGATGACTGTGCCAACAGAGGAGGGAAGTTGGGAGGAACCAGGCCTGCAGGGGAGGACAGTTGGAGGGGACAAAGCTGGTAGGGGAGGACAGTTAAGGGTTACCAGGCCTGCAGGGGAAGGCAGTTGGGGGCAATCAGGCCAGTAGGGGAAGGCAGTTGGGGGCGATCAGGCCAGCAAGGGAGAGCAGTTGGGGGCCATCAAACCGGCAGGGAGCAGTTAGGCATCAATCAGGTTGGCAAGGGAGTAGTTAGGGGGTAATCAGGCAGGCAGGCAGGTGAGCGGTTGGGAACCAGCAGTCCTGGATTGTGAGAGGGATGTCCAATTGCCAGTTTAAGCCTCCCACAGGGATCCTGTTCATAAGGGAAATGGTTTTAGTTTTTACCCATTGAGTATGATGTTGGCTGTAGGTTTGTCATATAAGGCATTGATAATGTTCCCATTTTGCTAAGGGTTTTTGTCAAGAAAGGGTGTTGGATTTTGTCAAACGCTTTTTCTGCATCCATTGATATGACTTCGTGATTTTTATCTCTCAATTTGTTTATGTGATGTATCACATTTATTGATTTGCATATATTGTACCATCCTTGCATCCCCAGGATAAATCCTACTTGTTCATGGTGTATTATCTTTCTGATGTAATATTGGATCTGATTTGCTAGAATTTTGTTGAGGATTTTAGCATCTATGTTCAAATATTGGCCTGTATTTCTCTTTCATTGTGTTGTCTTTATCTGGTTTTGGTATTAGGGTAATCTGGCTTCAAAGAATGAGCATGGAAGTTCCTTCCTCTTGGATTTTTTGGAATAGTCTGAGGAGGGTAGGTTTTAGTTCTTCTTTGAATGTGTGGTAAAACTCCTCTGTTAAGCCATCTGGCCTAGGGGCTTTTGTTTGCTGCAAGTTTTTTTTAATATTTGAATTTTTTGTTGTTGAAAGTATTACATAAGTCTTCTTTTCCCCCATTGACCTCACCTCGGCTGCTCCCAACCCCCAGCACATGCCCTCACCCCCCTACTGCCTGTGTCCATTGGTTATGCTCATATGCATGCATACAAGTACTTTGTTTGATCTCTTACCCCCTCAACCTCTCATAGGTTGGACAGTTGTTCAATGCTTCTATGTCTCTAGTTCTATTTTTGTTCATTATTTTATGTTGTTCATTATATTCCACAGATGAGTGAGATCATGTTATATTTATTTTTCTCTGATTGGCTTATTTTGCTTAGCATAATGCTCTCCATTTCTCTCCATGATTTTGCAAATGGTAAGAATTCCTTCCTTTTTTGAGCATCACAGTGTTACATTGTGTAGATGTACCATGGTTTTGCAAACCACCCATCTGCTGATGGGCACTTAGGCTGTTTCTAAATCTTAGCTATTGTAAATTGTGCTGCTATGAACATAGGTGTGCATGTATTCTTTCTGCTTGGTGTTTCTTGCTTGAATATATTTGATGACTGTTTCAATTTCCTCCATAGTTATTGGCCTATTCAAATTTTTTTATTCTTCCTGATTGAGTTTTGGAAGATCATATTTTTCTAGGAATATGTCCATTTCTTCTAAGTTGACCAGTTTGTTGGCGTAGAGTTTTTCATAGTAATTTAAAAAAAATTATTTGTATTTCTGTGGGGTCTGTTGTTATTTCACCTTTAATTTTTTATTTTGTTTATTTGGATTCTCTCCCTTTGCTTCTTGGTAAGCCTGGCTAGAGGTTCATCAATCTTGTTTATCCTTTCCAAGAACCATCTCTTGGTCTTATTGATCTGTTGTACTGTTTTTTTAGTCTCAATGTCATTTTTTTTCTGCTCTGATCTTTATTATTTCCTTCCTTCTGCTCACTCTGGGCTTTTCTTGCTGCTCTCTTTCTAATTTATTAAGTTGTCCTATAGATTTTGGATTGTTGTGTTTTCATTAACATTTGTTACCAGAATGCTTTTTATTTATTCTTTGATCTCTTTGGTAACCTGTAAATTGTTTAATAGAAAGCTATTTGGCCTCCCAGTGTTTGAATTTTTAATTGTTTTGATTGTAGTTCTTTTCTAATATTATGCCATTGTGATCTGAGAAGATGCTTGATATGATTTCAATCTTCTTGAATTTGGAGAGATTTTGTTTGTGTTCCAATATGTGGTCTCTCTTTGAGAATATCCCATGTGCACTTGAGAAGAATGTATATTCCATAGCTTGGTGGTCAAATGTTCTGAAGATGTCAATTAAGTCCATCTGATCTAGTGAGTTATTTAGGATTGCTTTTCTTTGCTTATTTTTTTTTGTCTAGAAGATTTATTCAATTTTGCCAATGGGCTATTAAAGTCCCCTACTATAATTTGTATTGCTGTCGATCTCTCCCTTAATATCTTCCATAAGTTTTTTTTTTATGTATTTGGGTGCTCCTGCATTGGGTGCATATATGTTTACCAGAGTTATATCCTCTTGTATCAATCCCTTTAGAATTATGAAATGGCCCTCCTTATCTCTTGTTATGGCCTTCACTTTGAGGTCTATTTTGTCAGATATACTAGTAAGTATTACTACCCCAGATTTTGTTTCATTTCAATTTACCTGAAAGATATTTTTCCATTCCTTCACTTTCAGTTTGCATGAGTCTCTTGTTCTGAGGTGGGTCTCTTGTAGACAGCATATGTTAGAGGCATGTTTTCTTATCCATCCAGCCACTTTATGTCTTTTGATTGAAGTATTTAATGCATTTACATTTATGCTCATTACTGATAGGTACTTTTTTGTAGCCATTTTTATTCTTTGTGCCTGTGTTCCTTCTTGCCTTTTTATTTCTTCTTTTTACTACTGTCCCTTTAGTGTTTCTTGCGTTGCTGCTTTGGTAATGATAAACTCCCTTAGCCTTTTTTGGTCTGTGATACTCCTGATTTCCTCTTCAATTTTGAATGACATTCTTGCTGGATAGAGTAGTCTTGTATTCAGTCCCTTGCTTTGCAATGCTTTGTATACTTCATTCTATTCCCTTCTGACCTGATGTGTTTCTGTTTAAAAATCATTTAATAGTCTAATGGGAGTTCCTTTGTAGGTAACTTTCTGTCTCTCTCTTGCAGGCCTTAAGATTCTTTCTTTGTCATTAGTGTTTGCCATTGTAATTACAACATGTCTTGCTGTGGGTCTTTTTGGATTCATCTTGTGTGGGACTCTCTGTGCTTTTGTGACTTTATTACTCCTCAAATCAGGAAATTTTTGTCACTATTTCTTCAAATAAGTGTTCTATTCCTTGCTCCTCTTCTTGTCTTTCTGGCACCCCTATTATACGTATGTTACTTTGTTTCATGTTATCCCAAAGCTGCCTTAGGCTCTCCTCCTGCTTTCTAATTTTTTTCTCCAAGAGCTGTTCAGATTGTGTGTATTTTGCAGCCCTATCTTCCAACTCACTAATTCAGTCCTCTGCTTCTTCTCGTCTACTGTTGAAAGCTTCCATAGTGTTTTTTATTTTAGCTATATCATTTTTGACTTCCTCCTGATTCTTACATAAGTTGTTGATTTTCTCATCCATCTAGTTTATGAACTGTATGACCATTACTCTGAATTATTTTTCTGATATATTGCATGCCTCTGTTTCATTTAGTTTCTTTTCTGGTGATTCCTCCTTTTCTTTCCTTTGGCGGTTGTTTCTTTGTCTCCCCATTTTTGCTATCACCAGTCTGAGGCCCTCTGGTGGGTTGTGCAGGCCTGAGGCTGACACTGTGGTTTTGGTGGGCAGGGAACACAGTCAGAGGCTTGCCTGCATCAAGCACAGGGCCGGGCCAATGCTACTGTCTTGGCTGACAGGGAGCACATTCCTAGGCTTGCCAGTGGGATGTGCTGAGTCCCAGGCCCACACCACGGGCTTGGTGGGCAGGGAATGCAGACAAAGGCCTGTCTGTGGAATATGTGGGGTGTGGGCCATCTTTGTTGTCTTGGCTGGCAGGAAGCACAGTTCCAGGCTTGCTGACAGGACATGCTGGGACCAGGGACCATGCTATGGGCTTGGTGGGCAGGTAGTACAGTCAGAAACTTGTCTGTGATATACACAGGTATGGGGCCTACTCCATATTCTTAGAGGGTAGGGATCTCAGTCAGAAGCTTGTCTGCAGGATGAGTGGTGCTGGGGCGATGCTGTGGGCATTATATTTTTGTTATAATACTTTGTATTTCTGTGCTGTCAGTTGTTCCTTCTCCCCATTCATTTCTGATTTTGTTTACTAGGGTTCTCCCTCTTTTTCTTTGATGAATATGGTTAATGATTTATCAATCTTGTTTATTTTTCAAAGAACTTGCTCTTGGTTTCATTGATTTATTGTATAGTTTTTTGAGACTCCATTTTTTTATTTCCATGCTGATTTTTATTTCCTTCCTAATACTCACTTTGGACTTGGTTTGTTGTTGATTTTCTAGTTCTTTTTTGTGTAAGGTTAGACTATTTATTTGAGAATTGGTTTTTATTTCTTGAGATAGTCCTGTAATGCTATGAATTTCCCTCTTAGGACTGATTTCACTGTGTCCCATACATTTTTGTTGTTGTGCTTTTTTTCTCATTTGTCTCAAGATACCTTTTAATATTTTCCTTTGATCTTATCATTACTTCACTCAGTATATGGTAACATTGTATTTAGCCTCCATATGTTTGTGTGTTTTTCAGTTTGTTTGTTTTTACTTAGTTTATAGCTTCATATTACTTTGGTTGAAGAAGATGTTTGATATGATTTCAATCTTCTTAAATTTATTGAGATTTATTTTGTGTTCATACATGTGGTCTTGACAAATG